>CM068995.1:3865449-4167158 GCA_035357415.1 Ophraella communa
CCAGGTCCAGAACGTCCCAGGTGTACTAATCCTGCAGATGACAGGAATTAACACACAGATGGAAGGATATTTAAAAATTTACCAAAGACAAACTACAAAATAATTTGCATCTCGTATTTAAGGCATCCAGACGTTATCGAGATCAATTAGGTATAAACTGTTTACCAAATCAAAGCCATTTCGATAACGATTTCGGTGTAAATATGTGTAAATGATTCAACCTACGTCCTGTATATATTGTGGTTATTGCTAATACAAGGCGATAAAACATTTACTCGGAAATAAAGTCGTAGATAAGAATAACATTCATTGACCTTATACACAAAGAACATTAGCAGTTGTTTATTTACGATTATAATGTTATTTTTACTCGGTGGTTCGTTTCATATCTGTTACTATTAATTAATAACAGTGAACAACTAAACGTTGCAACGAAACACTATTCGAAAAAAACATTTTCTTAATTCAATTACAGCTCTTTCGCTAGAATTAGCATCGTCAGATTGACATATTTAAGATCAGCATAACTGTAATGATATAGAAAAACTAGATCATTGATGTGTATTAGTGAGTCTGGATGTTCAAGAACGTTTTTTGCACAGTTTGACTTATCTGATTAATAATAATAATAATAATAATAATTTATGGGGCTTTATTGCCCAACAGTTTCCCATTTATGGGACAAATACAAAAAAAAATAATCACATAATTCATTAGTATAACATCTACAAAGTAATAGTAAAGACCTTATCTATATGCGATATTAACATAAAATATACTTTGATCTGTGTCAGTTGGTCGGGAAGCGAGTATTTTTTAATTATTTATCATTCCAAATTCATCATAAACCTACGATATTATATTGTGCATGTTTTAATTAAATAAAACAAAGTACTTATGTGAATAATAGTCTTCTGCTGCAATTCAGTTACAGAGACCGAAATAGCGAATAGAAGGGAATCTTCATCTCTATTTACTTACAGAGTGCCAGTTCTGAAGCCATATTTCTTATACGGTCGAGTGTAGGCCAAGATTCTTCCTCCTAGTGACCCCGGATATTGACATAAGCATTCACTGGGTGTTTAAAATTGGTGATAAAACTCCTTGTGGATATTCTCTCGATCCTCGTCTTCCACGTTGACATTTATTGCTTTGACAGAGAACATTCTGTTTAAAGTGCAATAATATTTTAGTGAATTGTAACAACGTGAAGGTACAAAACTTTTCAGATTATTTAACAGCAGTTTGTTTAAATTGCAGTTGAATTCTTGGAAGTTTCTAGAAGAAATTCAATACAAATATGTCTGTCTTCTTTCATCACATTACATAATGAATTTCCAGAACATTCTATAGTCCGTCTCACCTTGACTTTGCAGTACAGGGAACATAGGACAATGTAATCCTTATTTTTAGCGCGGCGATGCCGATTTTAATTTGAATGCTAATGACGTATGTCATGATTTTGTTATTTTAATGCGTTTGCCCACAGATAAGAACAACTTTAGTTTCAATTCTGGAAGGCCCTTGAACGTTTTAGTCATTAGTGTGATTATTGTGGTATAACCATTGAATTTAATAATGGACAATCGTAGAGTGACATTTGGCATCGCTGTTGGCCATAAGAGCCTGTACTGCAAAGTCAAGGTGAGACGGACTATAGTAGGATTATAAATTGTTTACATATAAAAATATAATATTGATAAAAATGCACAAATACCTACATAAATCAAGCTTATTTTTTATGGGTATATTAATAAATCCTCCTATATTTTATCAACCCACAATTTTAATAAAAAAGCTTATAACTGTAAAAGCGACATGTTTCGGTCCTTAGACCATCATCAGGCTATAAAGAAAACAATGGTATCAGAGAAAAATCAACAATAGTTACATAGAAGTATGATTAATAGAGTTAACTATTTTGATTTTGGAGATAATATAAAACCTCTGTTGTTATTATATTTATTAGACGATCATTTAAATGTTTTAATAGTCTCAACAATTTTTTATAAAAACTTAAAATGTTCCACGTGAACTTGCAACATAAATAATAGGTACAAATTCTGAATGGTAATAACATAAGAGAATGGACTAGTTTAGTAGGATCATATTAATCAAAATGATAGCAATATATAGTTAGGATAAGATACCTACTTACTTATATTGGTATTCATTTTGCAAGTAATTTTTCTCATTTCGTAAAATTTAGCAATAAATAATTAGTAAGTTTTAAACGTAGCGCCAACTAATAACCAATAATGAAGTGTGTTTAAAAGTCAACGTTGTCACATTTTAGCTACGTTCGTTTCAGGTATTCTCAAAAAACTGGCGGCACAAAACACCGTGTTCTGTGACTAACTGATTGTACCAGTTGACAAGATATATGACAGGAGAGAAAATCGTGTTTATCTGTAATAAACAAACAAGACCCCTATTCTTGACGGTAATAGAATAGAACAGCCAATAGAAAGTGGGCGTGGTTCTATTGAAAATGCCAAAACCGTATTCTTGAAATTCGTTCTCTCACTGTACCGATAGAAGGGTTGATCCCCAAGAGAACAATTACTTCTATTGGTTATTTTTGAAGGAACCGCTATAACACCAAGAGAAGGTGTTAGGGATTTTTATTTTCGAACCAAAAATAGTATAGAAGTAATTTATTTCATAAACCAAACACAACCAAACAACAAATTAAACTAACGAAAATGACAGAATATATTGTTTAGTGTTTTACTCCTTATTTAATAAAGTGTCAATCAGAGAACAAAAATATCGATATGTTTATCTCTTTTTAATGACAACAAATAAGAGAGAGATAAGTTTCTCGGTTAATATTAAAGCATATCGACAACATCGCAAATTTTCTACCAATCTTATTGAAACACGTCACTTACCACTTATGACGTATGTAACCATTAAATTTAAATTTCAAAAGCCGATTATGGCTAGAGGATTAATTTTATAAAAATTTTATATGTACAGTTAAACCACTAAAAACCTATTTTATAAGATGCAAATATTAAAAAAAATCACTAAACTAGTCCATTGTTAATTTATGAACTAAAAAATTAAAAAAAAAAAAACGGAAATATTGCACTCTGAAATCCAACGGTTGTTGATTGTAAAGGGGCTTATACACATAGTACAAATTACTTGAAATAACTAAATTAATTAGATAAAAATTAATTTTTTTAAAGAAGTCGAAGATAATATAGATTCACGGCAAAATGTGTCCTTACGGACATGAAAGTAGAGTATTTACGTCTTGTAACATACAGAAATTGACTCAGCACATAAAAAAAAATTAAAGGTAATGAAAAAATGTTATAAAATTAGTAAAAAGCATGAAGATCAAGATCGGATAAGTTTATTAATAGAATTGAATCTACACAACAATACTTCTAAGAAAAATTTTGATGAAATAGTAAAACACATTTTCTTTAGTAATATTTCCCGTAAAATGGAATGGTGTAATTTAATTTTGCAATTTTTGACGATTAAAAAATATATATAACCATTTTTCCGGAAAAATCAAATTTCTCGGAAAATTTTCAAGTTACACGGTTGAGAAAAATTGAGCTTATTCTGGACATAAAAAAGTAAGTTTTCACCAAGTTTCATTACGATCGATGAATCCGTTCCCTGAATAAAAATTAAAAACGCAAAACCCGGTTTTTGGCATTTTTCTCGGAAAATTGAGGTTATGTGCGAAAATGATCAATGGAAAGTTTTAAATTTTTCATGATCTACAACTTTTCTGTAGAACACTTTTTATTTGAAAATTTTAGCCGCAAATCGTAAAATTTCGCGTTATCCCCAATTTTCTCCTTTTTCAACCCCTAAAAAATGAATGACAAAAATTCAGGCGTCACATTTATTTAACGTATTATAAGCCCCTCTACAACCTACAACCCTTGGATTTCAGACTACAATTTTGCCGTCAAAAAGTACAGTTCTCTCGGACTATATGATACAGAATTCATCAAACTTCATCAATTATCAGATTTCAGATTATCCTCAAGTCTCCTGAGAAGAGATTTGTTCCCTTCACACACAATCAGGCACGCTGATAATGTGTATGTATAGTGTGTGACCGGCCTAAGTGTAGTCAGGCTGAAGTTGGTCTCAAAATCTCTTTTATTTCTAAAATAATTTCTTTTGTAACTGTTACAAATTTAATAGTGTCGTATTCCGAGCTAACTAAATGAGTATAAATAAATAATTACAGGCTTCAACAAACAATGAATACATTTCTCTTCGTTATAACATAACATGTCATAAAAACCGTAAGGTTATCGGCCGGTGCACGTTGTCTACTTCATCCCTAATACCAACTGCGTTTTAAAAGAACCATACGTTTCATGGAACAAGACAATGTCTACTAGGTAGACAACACACAATACGACCGTGTATTGAGTTAAATATGCTATAATAGTTTCCAAGAAATTATCAAATTACATAAAACAAAATGTTGTACCTCCGATTACTGAGACATTCTGTTAATACATAAATCCACCAACTGTTAGGTCAGTGTATTGAGTTTTACTTGGCAATTTTCGATATGGGTAACCAAGCGAACAATGAAAGAAACAAAAACACAAGTCAGCTGTTCCGCATAGTTGTTTTTACTTATTTGTTACACGAAGAATTCAGTTTTAACATAACTACATCTGCCATGGAGGTAATTATATATGTATCGATAGTTTTAATGAAAAAAACTTCAAGTAAGTAGTTTAATGGTATATCTGAATGGTTAAAACCACTAGACAAGAACAATAATAACTGATAAACATTTTAGTAAATAGATGTTCGAGTAAGTAGGGGGTGCAAGAAAGAATTAGAAATAACTCTCAAGATTATAATATATATAATAACCATTCTGTTAATTTGAAGTTATAAGAATTATTAGCTGAAGCGAGTTATATCTCTTAGAAAAAGAAAGAAATTAATATCCATTTTATAGCATTTCTGATTAATAATAATTAACTTACAGTTTTTAACAACTACTTTTCAAATCTTACTATTAATATCTTATAGTAGGTATTTATTCTAAAAGAAAATAATTGCAGAAGTTTTGTAAGACAAATATACGAAAAAAACCAACTTTTACTCGATACTAAACTTTTATTGGTAAATATAAAATGTCTTATTAGCTTTCGGTTTTAAAATGAAGATTATTTTAATGGAATTTTCGTCTCTGGTTCTATCGTAAAAGCGGGCAGACAACTTCCGCAACCTTAATATTTCTGTGGTCCACTTTATAACTCAATATCTGGGATTGAGATTTTCCTTTCAGTTATTTAAATTAACATAATCGAAACTTTCATCTTGTCTATCCACACACGAAAACTAACGCATCACTTGATTAAATTGAACAGCATTCCATGAATTTTTTACATGTCGGGTACGGGATACACATTATCACCAGAGGCGTAGCCAAAAATTAATTCGCGGTCATTTAAACGGGCTACGTATATAATTATTATAGAAATAGAAAGTTAAATTATTTTTTTTCATATGAACAAACAAGGAATGTGGATCCAAAAGTTAATAAGAGTAAGTAATTGTAAAAAGTGAATGGAAGATTTATTTGTTCATTCACTACTTTAAATTATTGATCTGCTAGATGTCTTTTTATGTCAAGTTCTTCGAGGAAATCTAAATTTTGTTTTTTATAAATAATTATGAATAGATGAAATGTCATTAAGAGACCGTCTTTCTGGAGGTAATGCTTTTGTTTCCTTTTGGAAAATATTATAGGAAAATAATCTATTAAAAATCACATGGGAAATAAAATTTAATAATCCTATTGTATGCATGTATTATTGTTCCTACAGAGACTGTCCAAATAAATTTTATTCGGAAATAAAAATAATTTAGTTCTTTTTTTATTTTATTTTAATTGAAATTGTAAGGTTTTTCAAAAAAAAAACTAGCTACGGCACTGGAAATAAAACAACTTCCGAGTCAACATTGCAATTTTATAAGAAACTCTGATAATATTTAAAGTAGGCAACATCGCGGCCATATCGAGTTAAAGGTCGACATTCGTCTATGCGCTAATTATTAATTAGTCTGTGGTTCAGCTACATTTTTTGTATTTTAACCAAAATAATATAAAATTAAAATATCAATCAATCACCTCAAGAATGATAAACATTTTACCAGGATTGCTTAATCCCATAAGACGTACGTTCGCCAAAAAATCGATCGCACGTGACGTCACTGCAGTCCTCGGCCGTATTAAAACGATTTTATGAGAATATTTATTATAAATTATAAGTGTTTAATCTTAAAAATCCAAATAGTGGTACGTTAGTATTTCCGAAATCATAAAAATACTGTCTAATTCCTATTATTTCCATGCATTTATATGGTAAACGTTATAATGAAGGACTGCAGTGACGTCACACAGCTGGCGGAAAAATCAGCCCGATTAAGCAATCCTGGTAAATGTTTATCGTTCTTGCAATCACCTAATCAAATCTTCTTTTTCTACTGTTTAATTTGTGGACTGAGCTGACAGGGCTAACCAGCCAAGCTTCTTGTCTCAGTAGGAAACAGTCTCAAATTATTAAAAATTCTTATATATATAATAAATTTAATAACATTGCAGACAGAAATTGTTTTATATTGTATAAAAATGCAATATTAGTAAGACCATGAGTAGATTTAATAATTTTTATTCTTAAATAAAATAAATATAAAATGCGCTGTTGCCATTTTCAAAATACGAACACGTCGCTTAAAAAATCAAATACCCCAGCCTAGTTACGAATTATTTTAAAGAAAAAATGTAAATAAAGATCTTGGAAATAGGTTTAGTTTGGTATATTCTTTTGATAACGGTAACTAATTTATTGATAGTCGATAGAAGGATTTGCGTATGCTTTGGAAAAATGATTCGATGATGGATTTCATTAAAAATGAATCTAGCGACAGGACAAATTCCAATACAACTTTCTACTCATTACATATCCGGCAATCCGGTCGTCTGACCTACTGTACCAATTATTTAATTGGAGCTATCGGAGTATTCATTGGTTGTCTGGCAAATATTATTAATTATATACTAGCCTTACTTTTAAACATTTAAATACGAGCACACTTTATTTTTTCACAACAATACTATTACGTATAATTAAAATACGTTCGACAACACATATCTTTCGACATAGTGACTCATAATTATTACGAACAATAGGCTACAGCTGCGGCGTGTGGAAACTATTATTGTGTATAAGTTCAATTTAAGGGCATGGAACAACGGAATTTTGTTTTGAACCAGCTGCTAATCGTGTAAATAACGATTCTCAGCATGTATAAAAACAGTTTGAAGCCGATATATTTATATTTATATTTGCTTATGGAATTTTACATTTAGGTAGGTACTTGTATACCTGTATACCGAATTCCTAATATTTTCCTAATATTTTGGTATTATAGTAAAACTCCTTTTGTTGGGAGGTATACTGATAGATTCATAAACAGTGGTCTGTTTTTGATTAAAAGAGAATGTTTCTAACTGAGTAAAACTCTCCAATATAAATAATTCTTAGAAACCATATGTATAAAAAGAATTGTTTTGTTGCGATATATTGTTGAACAATCAGAATTAACGTGGTACGAAAACAAACAAAAGTTCGGTCCCACAAAAGAAATACTAGTTCTCCTACGCCTATCACAATGTAACAGCGTCCAACCGACGTTGGTATTCTACCAATTAATTATCAATACCTCTTTCCCACCATTATTTACTCCGCTCTCAACATAATTGTACATTTTTGATGACGAATAGTTAAAGAATTTCGACAAATTACGTTGACCGTTGTAAAACAACTCATGTAGTTGCATTTTTGTTATATATTTTAAGAAACAATGTTAAGAGAGTCATATCTCTCTAGTCTTTTATTTATATTTGTCACCAAAGAGACAACATACTCAAAACATAATTCATTGACAATTCCTTCTAATAAAACGTACAATAAATACGCATACATTTTAAAACAAGATTAAAAACAATTCGCAAAAATATTAAAGTTCTATTTAGGGCCGAAAAATGTTAGTGCACTATAGAATTTTAATGGTTCATATACCCCAAAAATTCTTGTGACGTCTAGCGTTGAAAATGATTATTTCAAATGCCAATTTGAACCAGTCTGCGATTCGTGTAGTAAATTCACCGATGTTCTATTGCTACAGAATATCTCAACTATACACTATTTACGTTTTGATTCTGGATACTGGATTTAATAACCCTTTACTGGTATTTACCTCGCAGCACTCACTATTTTCTCACTGACAATAAAATTTGGACTTTTACCAAAACTCTTTTAAATAAAATTGTAAATTGACGGTACCAAAAGTTGTTAAGGGGCCGATGATATTTTTGACACATAAATTTTCCAATTTTCTTTGCTTTTTATAGGTTTATACCTGGTTAACTGTATCTATGCCTTTTTTAAGCCATAATACTCTAATTTTGAATTTAAACGTCAAATTTCTAAATTTATAATCCAGATTTCTCTTTTAGTTTTTGAATTTGGTAATATTAAAGTTTCTTTTACATGTTTAAATTTTAAGTTTGACAGATGATTTGTTGAGATTATAATTTTGCCCCTAACCAGTATTGCCAACCCTAATTTTAGAAAATTTGTAGAAAATGTGTGTTGAAAATCGGTAGAAGTTGGTAGAATCCAAGATTAAAAATAGGTAGATCTACCACCTTAATTTAATATGTTTTTTTTTAATTAAAAATACATCAATAATAATAATTTTATTGTTACTTGCATATTCCTTTTCTTTTTCCCATGACGATATATTTTTGATCATAGTGTCTTTTTCTAGCTCTTCGTGGCGGAGTTTCTGACCTCTGCCACTATCATGGGGCATCGCTGTTATCAGAATCCATTACTCTTTGAGGAAGATAGATGGGTCACAACATCTCACTCACAACTCTGTAGTAACTAACAAAATTAGACAAAAACAAATAAAATCACAATTACTACACCTAACTCAAATCAATATTGTTTTTTGTGTGTTGGCCTTTGGGTCGGAGCCCACGCAGCCAGAAACTAAATTTGAAAATTTTTCAGCAATTGTTTAATAAACTGAATACTAACTATTATTTCCCCTATATGCACTATTCAAATTTTTCCTCAAGGATTACGGACAAAGGATAAACTCTTCTCGTCCAGGGGTCGTTCAGGGTATTCTGTATACACAAGACAAGGTGAACCTCGGAATGATTGGGTAAAAATTAACACGTGGAACAAAAAACAAAAGTTACAACAATACTACTACTAAGTATTACCTATATACAAATTTTGGCATCCCTTAAAAAGGCCAATAGACAATCTAAAATACTCTTTTTGTGCAAGGATAGTAAATGCATTAAATTATAAGGCCGGTTTATTTTTAAGATGGTTAATTTATTTGTAAGTTCTCTGGTACCTAGATTTAGGGCTTAGGTTGGTAGATGTGGCAACACTGCTCTAACATCTAAAATCTCCTTCTTGGGGGAAACAAAATATGAACCTGTTATTTTTATATCTACTATTTAGAAACAATATTGTGTCAGTTGAAAATGACCTCATCATATACAGGGTGAGTCATTACTATTGGGACATAGACTAAGGACAGGTTATTTGGACCAAAATATGGCTATTGGGCCAAATATGCCTTATTATAATGTTGCTGAGAAAAAAGATACAGGGTGTTAAAGTTAATTTTTGTTTTTCGTTTTCATAAATGAATTAATATTTGAAATCCTTTTTTAAGACTCTAAGCAGTTCGACTGCGTTTTTATCGAAAACGGTTGAAATTATCATGTTTAAACAAGAGTACCAATTTTACGTAAAAATGATGTTTACGTCATATTTTCTAATAAAAATTACTAAAAAATTTCATCAGAAAAAGTTTAGACTCAATTTGATCATTAGAAATGATCCACGTGGCGCCCTCTATGACAAAACGCAAAATTGTAAATAAAATACTATTTCTTGTCTAAGATTATGCCTCTGTGCCAATTTTGATATCAATTTATAAATATACAGGGAAACTATTAGCAAAAAACGAAAAACAAAAATTAACTTTAACACCCTGTATCTTTTTTCTCACCACCATTATATTAAGGCATATTTGGCCCAATAGCCATATTTTGGTCCAAATAACCTGTCCTTAGTCTATGTCCCAATAGTTATGACTCACCCTGTATATATAATATTACGTATATTTTTTACATTTTGCAGACGTAATAATTGCTCTAATTATCTAAGGATTCTATCTGGGTCACGGCAGCAATCACAGTCCAAAGTAATTATTAAGGAAACGCGGTTAAATAATGATGTACTAATTGCAACGTTGCATTTAAAAATGCCGTAGAAGCGTAATATTTACTATCGGATGTTTGCAACATGTGGGTAGAATACGATAAATCATATTTTGTAATAACAGAAACGTAACAATTAATTAATACGAAAATTTGGATACAATTAATACCACAAATCCATCCACGGAATATGGTAAATATAATGTGCATAAAGAACCGTGACACGAGTTACTTATTCTTGTAATGTAATAAGGAAGGTTTTTTTTTGAGGTCATTTATGCTTGTATAATAAATAATTTCATTTACATGCTAATCTAATAACCGCTAAAAGGATTTAAAATAGACATTTCTACGAAACTATAATGAAAAATTAAACTTAAAGCAGAAGAAATATTTTCATGGAAATCATTCTTAATTGTTATTTAATTAAATACGAACATAAATTGTAATTTGGATTTCCTTCCTTTATTATTGTTGATTTTAGTTTTATTTTTTTATCAGTTTATTGCACAACATAAAATGAAATACTTTCTAACCTAACTTTTATTATTTTTTTTTCATACAACTAAAGTTTCGCTCCTTTGGATCATTCTTGCAATCTTGTTTTTGCCTTCAATCGATTCTTCTGTATACTTTTCTGCAACTGAAGAACTCTTCCATCCACTGTGTTGTTTTAGAACCTTAAGGTCAGCTCCAGCGTTGGCCAACAACGTTGGGAATGTCCTCCTGAAGCAATGACCTGTATACTATTCTGGTTGGTCTAGTTTCAAGAACTCAGCTATTTTCTTAGGTGCTCCGCCAACAGTATGTATACCAGTTCTTTGAGACAGACATTTTCCTTGTCTATAACCCACCAAAAGAGCTTTCAGAGAGACGTGTTGCCGTAAGTTCATGTAAACACATCCAAATAGTGAACCTTATCACTGTTAATCACAGTGAAAGCTCGTCGAATAGGCGTTTTACCTGTTTACTAATTTGAACGATGAACTCATTAAAAACCAATTATTTTCGTATTGTTCTGGTTTTCTAATAGAATTTAATCACGTAGAAATGCAACGTTTTCAAGATATCACACAAATCATGGTTAGTAAAATAATAATAGGGAATTTCTTCCAATAAAAGTTGTTCTGATCAAAAGATTTAAGAGTGACTATATACGATGAGTAAATACCGTTAACTTAATATCAGATCCGGTGAATTGGTTTTGACCTGCGTAGCAGCATCTCGAAAAGTTGTTCTTGTAACTTTCTCTATTTTTCTCTAATCCATCGGTGTTTATGCAAAATGCAGATTTAACATATAGACAAAAATAAATGGTAGGTACCTGACTTCTCTAAGCAGTGGCGGCACCTAAACTTTATTTTTTGTCAAAGAACAATAAATAAAGATACGTATTCTTAACATTAGTTGATATAATGTATAAAACAAGTTATTGAAAAGTAATACAGGTATCAAACAAATTTGTATTAAATCGTTTAGGTATTTATTCAACCAAATGAATTTGTATTTTTTGGTGTACGCTACTGTATTAATATTGGAAAAGTAGGTAGGTCACTGCTGGAGGGTATTTGTGGTTCCATTCTTGTCACACTTAAAAGGAAAGGAAAGGTGATGTTCTTTAATATTTTTGCGGCTTTGACTTCTTGAATAATATAATAAATACTTTTTTCGTATTTTCGTAACACATAAATAGACAATGGACTAGTTTAGTGATTTTTTTTTTATATTTGCATCTTATAAAATAGGTTTTTAGTGGTTCAACTGTACAAATAAAATTTTTATAAAATTAATCCTCTACCCATAATCGGCTTTTGAAATTTAAATTTAATGGTTACATACGTCATAAGTGGTAAGTGACGTGTTTCAATAAGATTGGTAGAAAATTTGCGATGTTGTCGATATGCTTTAATATTAACCGAGAAACTTATCTCTCTCTCTTATTTGTTGTCATTAAAAAGAGATAAACATATCGATATTTTTGTTCTCTGATTGACACTTTATCAAATAAGGAGTAAAACACTAAACAATATATTCTGTCATTTTCGTTAGTTTAATTTGTTGTTTGGTTGTGTTTGGTTTATGAAAGAAATTACTTCTATACTATTTTTGGTTCGAAAATAAAAATCCCTAACACCTTCTCTTGGTGTTATAGCGGTTCCTTCAAAAATAACCAATAGAAGTAATTGTTCTCTCGGGGAGCAACCCTTCTATCGGTAGAGTGAGAGAACGAATTTCAAGAATACCGTTTTGGCATTTTCAATAGAACCACGCCCACCTTCTATTGGCTGTTCTATTCTATCACCGTCAAGAATAGGGGTCTTGTTTGTTTATTACAGATAAACACGATTTTCTCTCCTGTCATATATCTTGTCAACTGGTACAATCAGATAGTCACAGAACACGGTGTTTTGTGCCGTCAGTTCTTTGAGAATAATTGAAACGAACGTAGCTAAACTGTGACAACGTTGACTTTTAAACACACTTCATTATTGGTTATTAGTTGGCGCTACGTTTAAAACTTACTAATTATTTATTGCTAAATTTTACGAAATGAGAAAAATTACTTGCAAAATGAATACCAATATAAGTAAGTAGGTATCTTATCCTAAATATATATTGCTATAATTTTGATTAATATGATCCTACTAAACTAGTCCATTAAGGTTCGCAGAGAAACATATATGAAGTTCTAACATTAATTTTACTCATTTTTAGTGTTAAAAAGTTTTCAAATCATTTTGTGCAACTTTCTTCCACTTTCGTGTGTTATTTTTGATATTAAAATGTTTTTTTTTTCTCTTTCAGATCACGTATTCAGAAGCAGAGGTCGCCTCCATTCGAGGAGAGCTGGAAATAGTCCAAAAGGCCCTCAAACTCCAAACTAGAAGGTGCAGACAACTTGTCACAGAATACACACGCCGACTTCAGGAAAAAGAACACAAATTTCGTACCGAAAAAGCTCTGAGAGACGACCAGCTCGCGAGAGTCTTGAGAGCGCTTTTAATCTTTGAAGCGCGCTTAAGGCAAGAACAGAAATTCATAAACCGACAATTGATCGACAAAGATACGGTCATCAAAAAACAAACCAACGATATAAAAAAATTATTATCGAATCAGTATTGTAAGAGTTGCAAGCAGTATTACGTTTCCAGTCCCGTCCAAGAGAGCTTAGACAGCAGTAGCACAGAATATGTACTAACGGATTGTCAGGACTACCAATCGTCGAACTTCGAATCTTTGGACAGCTCTTACGAAGATCAAGGTACAAGAAATATCTACGAGAAGAATAGCAATAAAGATTCGTTGGGACGGAAATCGAAGAAAATACCTCATCGAAAAAGTATCGGTACTTACTTCGAAGTATTGAAAATAAGAAGCGATAATAATAGTCCTATATCGAATGAAGATAACACCAGCAATGATTATGATCATTTGGATTCTCTACCACCAGAAATTATAGATGAGAATGAAGTAACTCCTGTTTCTAGCCAAGATATCCCTAAGGAAGAAACTAACAACGATGAAGATAAGAAGTCGTCGAAAATCACCGAGTCCATAGCAGTTTTCGAAGGAGGTGAAGAAGCTAACGACAATAATTGGTACGCCAGCGCCAGCGATCAGGAGGATGAGGAGCAAAGAGATATCTACAGAAATAACCCCGTGTTGGAATGTATGAATCAAATTCTTTTGCAAAACATAAACGACAACTTAAACTCCCCTCCTAAAACACCGAACATAGAAAGAAAAAGTACCAAAAATAAAAGAGTCAAATTCAGCGATGAGGAAACTAACAAAGAAACGGAGTTAACACAAGCCAACCTGAAAGAAAACGGAGATACCGCTCCAGGTTATTACGAAACTCCCATTCAAAAATCCCCCAATTTTTACGAAACCCCTCAGAGCATCTACAGCAACGACTACGAGCAAATTCTGAGCGAAACGTTCAAAGAAACTCCGGTAAAGGAAACTAATAGTCATTACTATGTCGATATGGAGGAAAAACCCAAAAATATCGAAGTAGAAAACAAACTAGTTAAGAAAAGTAAGATTTTAAGAACACCTCCAGCCTTGCCACCGAAACCGGTTAATTTGGTGTCTAAGTACAAGTTGCAGATCGTTCCTAAAGTACCACCATCTCCAACTGATTCTAGTAACATCGAATGCGAACCAGATTATTGCTCGATATCCGAACTAAACTTACCCCAAATTAAAAACGTAGTTTCTTTTAAAAAAATTAACGTCGTAGCTGAAATTAACGCCCCAACTTCACTCGACGTTCTAAATAAGTTGGAGAATAACGTAGATAATTCCAAAGAAAATTTGGTGGTGAAAAATTGCGTCGAGAAGATGAACATTCAATTGGCCAAACAAACCCCCATCAAATCAGAAAGTGCTTCGCCGAAAAAGAAAGTCGAAATCGAAATTCCAAAGTTACCGCAAGTTTCCGAAATCATCATACCCGAATCGGAAGACGAAGAACGAGAAAAGGAAGAGAGGATAACGCAGGATAATTATATGAGAAACAATACGCAAATTTTGAAATTGAAACCGATCAGAAGCAAACAGATGGGATCTTCGGTGTCCAGTTTAATCAACAGTTTCAATAATAATCAGATCAAACACAGTCCGGATAAAGTTAAGATGAACAAAACCGAAGAACCGAAAACTCACGAATTTGAAAAATTCGATTTGAGTCAAAACTTCGAAGAGTTTAAATTGGACGATTGCGATATCGAAGAATACACCGTAGAAGAATTCAAAACTCCTGACACATACGATTCAAGTTCTTCAAGAGTGGATCTTATACGAGTAACTCCGACTTTGAACAGAAATTCGGTGGAGTTGTTTAAAAAACAGTTGGAGTTGCAGAAAGCTCGAGGGAAATCTGAACCGATTACCAAAAAACCGAACGAACCTACTTACGAACATTTTTTGGAATGTACCGGTCTTAGTACCAAATCTATTTTAAATTCATCTAGAATGCTCGGTAATCACTCAGGTATCTTGAAGCCTAAAGATGTTAAACTGCGATCTAAAGTTAAGACGAGCAATTTATTTGATCGACACAGTACCAGTACCATGAAATACTGGTCTGAACCGTACATTTAAATACTAATAAATTAAATTATAAAACATTGTACCAAATAAATTAAATCTACGCCTCTGTACACCATTACTCCTTAACCTAACCAATATTGTACACATTCCAATTAAAAATTATTTTAAATTTGTGGATCTCCCACGATTCTAATCTACTGGTAAAACAAGTTTCTTTTCTTATGCAATTCAAAACAAATTTTAAGTTGAACATTGTTTTCTATTTATAATCGATTATTTTATCTTAATGTGTGCTTTGTTAAAGTATTGGTTATTTTTTAAATCAGTTAAAGCATCACTTTTACGTTTTTTTCTGGTTTTTATGTACCTACTTTTTTTAAAATCTATTTTTTATGGATCTTTTATTATCCAAATTGTACTAACGCTCTGTATAAGAAATTTCTGTTTAAAAAACCTGCACATTTCCTTTTTTAATGTTATTTCTTACACAGTTATAACTATATAGGTATTTCTGTTTGTTTTGGAATATTTTTAAGTTAAATTTTAAATGTAAATGTGTAAATGCACCCTCATATTTATGGATGAGACTTGAATAACTTGTAAAATATTGTTTATATTTTAATAAATTATTACTGTCTTTCATTTGTTTCTAAACCTCTTTTCCCAGTATTTAAAAAAAATCAGTTTTAACATGTTATATCCTATAGATCACCCTACAGCCCTGATAAATTGACAGAATGTCTGTTTTGTTTATTTTTTTCAAAATTTCACTAGTTAGGAATTCATTTAGCATTACTCTAATTTGTATTTTAAACTACAACTGCATATTTTTAAATAATTATCTTGTTTTGTCAAAATAATTGAAAAACTATCTAAATAAGGAAGATTCCTATATCAAAAATAGCCACAGTTTATACAGTAATAAAAGCTCTAGGTATCTATAACGATTTTATAAAAACTCAAATCTCTTAATTTCCTTTTATACATACTTATATTAATTATAAAAGATAACGGAAAAGGATTCGGTAATGTTTTTGATATGCAATAGGCCAACACACAAAAATTAACTAGAAATTTATTTGTGTGAACTATTTGAAGCCAAATAAGATTTTGTCGATTTTTGTTGACTCATCCATATGAATATGTGTGGTTGGTTTGGTAGAGGTAAGAAGGACCAACTTGTAAAGGAACAATGTCGAAAAACTGTCGGTAAGGAGCAAATAGTAGATGGCGCGAGAGTAGCAGAAGGGTAAACTCTCATCCTCTCATCTAAGCTCTCATCCATTTAAGTTGTCAAATGTAATTTACTTTCGTTTCTAACTCTAAAAATTCATCTGGACATAGCTGATCACAAGACAAATTGTTTTCAACTATTTGTAACGTCCTGTGACACTTATACTCTTGCTACTGTGGCGCCACCAATTTGTTCCTTTAATACATTGAATTGGTTCTCTTTCTTTCTACCCTCCATTGAAAGGAGCACACTTTCATACAACAGTTAGTCCATAGTTTAAAGCTCTTTGAACTATGGTTAGACCTTAGAGCATATACAAATAGACGTCAATTTTCTGTCCTTGTTGTGAAGCCAAAATAACTTTATGTTGTGTTCTATAACTATATGTTTACAAACAAATCCACGTTTGAATAAAACTTCTTCGGTTGTTTTCGTATATCTTCGACTGCACTGTCTCTTATAGCATGGAACATTGCGAATCATATGTAAACATTAATCCTACCCTGTTCATAAACTATTTGTGTTATTGTTTTCGTTGTATTAATTTTGGGTTAAAGTTATAATTTAAGAATTTTGATTAGAGTTAAAACCTTGTTAGGTACCTATTAAAAGACCTTTGCGCCGCTGGTATTTGTTGTTTGTAAACAGTACTGCCCACACACCTCATCCCGTAGCTCCACGAACTTCATGCGACAAAGAGAGATAATATTGGCTTCAGTATGTTGTTCAGAAAAATGACGTCACAGCCAGTCTATTTGTATATGGTCTAAGGGTTAGACTCAAAAAGTGTCCACAGAATAATAGTAAATATAGAGTGCAGATTGGCGCTAGTGTCGCAAGAGGGTATAGTCAAAATTAAACTGTTTTCTATGGAACGATTTTAACATATCAAAAAATACCCTGAAATGGAACGAAAGTTATTGTTTCCATGCCAGTCTAATTACTTATGGCGCTTTTTTTTAGATTTACCCTGTTGTTACTGCAGCGCTACCCTAATTTAACGCAATTAAGCGGACACTTTTTACTTACAGTCCTTTCCCTTTATAGTATGAGCAAAGTTCCATAAAAAAACACATTTTTCACAATATGAGTAATGGTTTTGAAATTAAAGTAAGCTATGAGAAGTATGCTACTTTTCATGACAGTTGTCTGAAAATAAATAAATAAATTATTTTCCTAGCTGTTAATAAATGGTTGGATACTGTTATTTCAGTTTGACAAACCTTTAAAATAAATATTAAGTTACATTACTTTTGTTCTATAATTGTTGCAGTTGTAGAAAAAGTACGGTGTGCAACAAGTGGGATAAGTAATTTTCTTACTCGCCCTTCCAGGCTCGTGCCAAAAACTTCCACACGAACTTTCCCCACCTTTTGGACAATATACATCCAACAACTTAATTAACTGTGGCAAATTATTGAGAACTAAGCTACCTACTTACTTAGTTGTTTAGATGAAAATAACTAATTATTTAAAAATTTCAACATTAACTGAAACTGGTAGCGTCTTAAAAAAGATATTAAGATAGGAGAATCTCACTTTATTTGCTCCAAATAAACAATGGACAGTAACCTACTTTCTGTTCAGGAAGAAATGAAGTATCCTTACAAGGTAATATCGGGCAGGAGTTAAAATTTCATGCATTTAACTAAGTAGTTCATTGGATTTGTTTTACGGTTTATATATTATATTATTTATAATCATTGTGTAGAATAGATAGTCAACATTCTTCGTTTAAAGCCATCTAGTGACATTTTTTACGTTCCACATTTTATTAATCCGTAGTGTATCGCCCTCTTTAATAAATACTTTAAAATAGTTGTTAAAAAAACTAAATACTCAAGAAGTTTCCGTCAAACTACGGAATCGGTACATTTTTCTTTCCATTCTGTTAACACCACAAATATTTATACGTTTTTCTATTTTGCTCATAAAAATAGAAATTCTTCTAATAAAATAAATTGAATACAATTCCTTAGTTAATATTTTGAGTACATCACGTATCTAGTTCTCTTTATTTCTATATACTGATGTCTGTTGTATCGGGAAGAAATATGTCACTTAACTAGTAGATGGCGTTACATTTATTATAGTAGACTATTAAAGTTATGGATGTTTTGTTTTATTATTTAGTTGGATTCTACTACGTAGTTTAATTTATCACTTTAAAATTTTATACATATACATTAAATTTTAATTACGATTATTAATCTACGGATAAAATTTCCGCCTCGTCATTACCGCCACCTATTAGAGAAAAGTATAATACCAGTCGAAAAGTACGAGTTTAAATTAGGTTTTAGTAGTTTTCTGCTTTTATATTATAGAACTGAAAATTAGGCCTAGATGGCCATAGCAATTCTATTGGTCATATTTTAGTCCACACGTTATTTATCTGTCGTAAATATAACGTAATAGGTACGAAAATTATACTTTTTACTCTGACCTGTCTTTTGTACCATTTATTGGTATACATTTTGATAACATGTTAGGTCTATGGGAAAAATAGTAAATAGTGTAACCTTCTTTGGCTGAAATTTATAGTCCATCCTTGAGGTGCTCCTTATGCGTTGCGTCCACGACCATTTTTCGATTTTATAGTCCTTTCCTCGAGAAAGGATATCTTGAGAAAAGGTTCATAACTGACAACACTGTATTTTGTTTTGTTTGGCGTAATTTTGACAGAAAGGGAGGTTAAGGTTGAAAGTTTTGGTCTTATTTTTGTGAAAACGAAAACAGATCTCCCTACACGAAGGAAGAAAAATACTTCCTCGTATCACAGGAGAATAAATTTAGGGCCGTTTTGGAAACAAAACAGACTATCTGCAGCAGTATAAGAGAAAAGGACCAGGCATGGGAAAAAAATTACGGCATTGTACAACAGCCAATTTTCAAATAGAACGTATGTAATCTATATGATACAATTTTTATCTCTGAAGTTGCCATCATGATGTATTGTTTCTGCACTCGCTTGATATATTTAGAATATACTCTATAGGTAGGTACATAGTTATATATCTAATTACTAATTAAATCAAAGGGATTGTCCCCATCTCGCAAATATCTTTTTGGTAGTCGTATAGGCATAAATACTTCTTCACTCGCAATGTCAACAAACTCCAAAAAGTCTTCTAAATCGTCCAAATTTTTGATATTTCCACAAAAAAACTCAAAATAGCAAATTCTAAATACAAATAAACACGTTTTCTAACCTAAAAATCAAGAATTTATATGTTAAAAGTCAGTTCAAGGCTTCCTTAAGGTAGCTCGAGATGTACCTTGACCTTTATTCGTCCTTAAGGACTCCTCCTTTCTCGAGGCTCGACTATAAATTCCAACCTTTATAATTTTACAATTAAAATAATTATAATCACGGATTGATTTAAAATATTTGCAAATCGATCTGTTTTATATGTTCTTATAGGGTTAATAAATAATAAAATTAAATAAATTCAGTAGGGAGTTTATTCAGGTTGAGTAAAATACATTTTTCAACTTTTTAATAGAATTTACACAGACATTCGTTATAATCACCATTTTTACAAGACCATTTATATAAACATAAAAAAATGATAAAAATAAACAAAAAAAATGGAACATTAAACTATGTATATGGCTAAATATATTACAGATTCTTTGGTAAAACTAGCCAATGTATAAAAAATACAATATATATATTAACAAAAAAAAGTACACACAACAAGGATGGCAAATAATAACTTGCACGCGAATGACTAAAATTTTCATCTTTGAAGCTGAATATTAATATAAAAATAAAAAGATATCAATAAATTTAAATATAGATAAACTTTATATATATACGAGGAGGACACGCTTCAATGTCTGAAAAGGAAAAAAAGTACTTTCAGACTATGAAGGAAAAACATTTAACTATTTACATAATGTACCTATACACAGAAATTCATAGAGTATCTTAAGAATTATTAAAACTTTTTATGAATTAATATAAATCGTATATATATATATATATAATATAATTTTCTTATATATCCAATTCTCACATACCTTCTGAGATTTCTAGAATAAATGCTACATCTTTTTTTCATTAACAGAGTTACTAAATAAGTTTATATCAAATAGCTAAGTTATTGTCAAAATCTTACAATGTAGAAACTTGCACACTGGAAATCATAAGGTACGAAATTTGGAATGACTCAAATACTTTTTGGCAACTTTTGAAAACCTCTCAATTAATTTGCTTACGCTGTAAAAACTTTTATCAAATATTCCTTATATTTACAGAAGTTCAGAATTGGCTTTTCATGAGAACACATTCATTTACATTGCTTTACTAATTTGTTTGAGTAAAATCGGTAAAATTGATCACAGTAAATATCAGTATTTCAATAATTCTTAATGATATAGAATCATTAAATGGTTCTAGACAAAAATAAAAAGCCAATTCGCATTTGAAATTTTCAATCATATTGCACATAACTAAGTAAAAATAAAACAATGAAATTAAATGTATAAAAATAATAATATAAAAGTGTATTTCCAAAAGTGCCTACTACTTAAATTTAAAAATATTTCTAAAACATCTGATTGGTAACAAATACACCGTCAACTCACAAGTATTACGAAATAGTTTAAATAAATGCATATAAAAGTAACGACTTGCACCATTTTATTCATTGTATTGTTGAAAACTATGAGCTTTCTACGTATTGTCATGTAACACCTCGATGCAAAGGCTCGTTTGCCTCTTATTGTACTGTTTACATTTATATATTTTTATAACTAAGGAGCTAGGAAAATATTTAACAACAGTTATTAATTAAAAATTCAGATAAAATAACCCAGACAGCACAAAATATTCTGTAAGAATATTTATAGAATTTTCTAAGAATATCCTCGTCTAGAAAAAAATGTTTCAAGAATATTCTGTGAACATTGTTACAGAACATAAATGTATAACATCCTTTAAACATTTATAGAATATTCTAAATAATATTTCGTTTTAAAACAAATAAGATTCGTTTTATTAAATTTATAATTTGTTAATTCTTAAAATATTTTATTTTATTTTATTATTTTCAATTATGTTTTTATCACACCAATCTGATCTACGAGTAGATGCTGATACGGTGGAGGCTACAGAAAATTAAAGAAAGAAGAAGAAAAAGTCTCGCACGTAAACCATAAATTAAGGTGCACATTACATTTTGATTTTTGTGGCTAATGCAAGTGCGTTTTGAATGATTTTTGGAGTCATAAGGATTACGTTATCATTAAGTGTGTATATACTGTGTTATCATCGTATTGTTATTAAGTGAATCTGTATATATAATATTTTGTGGCGGTGGATTCAGCCCATAGAAAACGTATCAACCATCCCAAAATCAGTGTCAAGCAATGGCTTTTGAAGATCCGGAACGACTTAAAAATGAAAAAAAATTATAAATAGATATAAATAAACGATCATGAAAATTATTGTTTGGTTTTTAATTGAGAACTTAAAAAAAAAAATAATTTTCACGTTTTTAGGATATTCCGAAAATATTGATAGAATATTCTGAGAATGTTTTGAGAAGATTCTATGGACGTACTTGTGCTATAGTAAGGATAATTTATTCAAAATTCTAAATAATTTTTACTTTAATTAATGTGAGAATTACTTAATGAAAATTTAGGATACTTTTGAAAGTTGAAAGTTTCTGTTGAAACAAAAAATTACTTAAACAAAATAATTTTCCTAGCCCTAAACGTTAAAGGCATATGTTGCCACACTTTACATACTAAGTAATCGATGTGTTGAAACCAAAATATATTTACAATTAGGTTTTACACCTCTGGTATATGGCACTTTGAATAAAGCAATATATAATTATTATCTACAGTATCTACATATTTTGGCAATATTAAAAAAATAATATCTGAAATATTCCAATCACAAAATCTTTTAATATCATACTATAATTAAATATGGTAACTCATCTTGTTCAATTGCACATAATGACTAATTTTTTTCTTTAACAATTGCCTTGGTGCCCCACTGCCTGCTACACCACTAACTAATTTAAGTGGTGGAAGACCTGGATTTAAACTGGCACTGTTCCACACTTTATACTATGAGTATTGTTGTACAGGTACCAGACAAGCTATTTACAAGTTACGGTAAGGTCAAAGATTCCTGAAAGTATATCCGAACGAAAATAAAAGCATTAACAAGTGGCATCACCAACTCTTAAACACGATGATGACCTCAGGCTGGTTCTTTGTTGTTTTTTATTCCAGAGGAACTTCTGACATGAATAAATACAACATATCAAGAGAAACAAATGCTACATAGTTAAAATCTGCATTAAAAGGAAGATAATATACATTGTATTTGTTTTCTATTGATATTCTTTCATTTGGCAATTTAAATTTGCGATTGAAAAATGAATCACAGTAAACGTCAGTACTTTTCCATGTGTGTTCTATTAATCATTTTGAATGTATAAAATTGTTAAATTTTTGGTACTAACCCTACTCTTTGGAAGTACTATCGACTACAGAATAGCATATACATTTTCAAACTCAAATCGCTTGCATTGAATTAATTTTAAGGATGGCCTATTTATTGTTTATAACCAATCACGGTTTAAATAATAATAAATTTTAAATCAGTTAAACTGTTGTCCACTCCCACATCTTTAATGTTTGCATAAGGTATTTTATTGACAAATTGTCTGTGTATTATACAGTACGGTTTTATTTGTTTTTTATTGCAACCTCTCTACTGATTCCTTTTTTACTTCACTTAGTTTGGAACCCTCGATAATAAATGTTTGTTTGGGATTAAAATCCCTTTTCAAAACATTTTTTTTAGTTCCTTCTTTTAGGTAGGTTGTTAGAAATAATAAATAACATTCCATAAAATGAAAGATAAAATATAAAAATATTTATTTTTGAATCTCCAACAGTTTCTAATCAATCTTAATGGTACTAATTTTAATTGTTTTTATGTTGAATTTAATATTCTAAAAGAATTTTTGTTGACGTTTTTCTGTTATGTTCAGATCAAAATGACCCTACATTTATTTATTTTATATTTTATTTAGTAAATAAATAGGGTGGTAACAATCAACATGTAGCAATACATTTTAAAAATGAGCCGTCAACGACAGTGTGAAAAATTTAATAAATATCTAATAAACATAGATATAATAATCAAATATTTAGGTTATTTTATTGTTCTTTGTGTAAAATAAATTGTTTTTTATAAACAACAGACTTGTTTTTTTTTTTGATAAATATAATTTATTATGCTTAAAATTGTTTTTGGATTCGCTTTAGTTATACAAGAAAGCACACGTAAAAAAATGTGGCTACGATTCTAACTCTGTGGTGTGAAAATGTGTAGATATTATTATTTTGTGTGAATTTGTAGATTATATATTTCAGTGCAAAAATGCGAAAAAAACCTATTTATTCGGAACATGACCGACCCTTGTAAATAAATTTAATCCCCAAAAACCATTTAATGTAGGCGTTTTAAAAATTGCCACTCATATATTGTTGAAGCAGGGGTTTTTATGACTTCGGTAGGTAAACGAAATTCACATTTAACATGTATATGTATATGCTATTCTAAAGCCGACTGTACATCTTACTAAGAATAATAAAAAACTCTTGTCATTGTGATTAAAAACCTAATGTTTTAATTAAACATGGAAGACTTTTTTTATTATTCTTTATAAAATTGTTGATTATTTCTGCCGAAGAAATTATGATTAATTGAAAAGAGAAAAACATTCTAAGTGATTCTTTCAATATAATTAAAAGGTTCAGACTATTTCAAACTATTTTTCATCATCCTCCACTATGTCATTAAGAGTTTTTGACATTTTAAGGATGTGGATGAGAAAGTTCGGAATCTATAATAACAATTAAAAACATCCTTGAACCCAGTAGATCAAGTTTTAACGGCAAAAATTTCAAGACAGCAACAACCTTCCAGCAATGATATTAAATAATTATATTTGCAACAAAACGTCTAGTATTTTATTAGAAGACATACCTTTTTCATCAATGGCAGCTTTCTAATAAAACGGTGGACGTTTTGTTGCAAATGTATTATAAAGTCTTTCACACAGTAAGGATTAGTCCAATAAACCTTCAAGTACCTTGAAAATGCAAACTGCTCAATCAATATTAAAGAGAATAGTGATGGTAAAAATGAGATATATGGATAATGTCATAAAATATCTCGTAAACCAGATAAAACTATAGACAGGACGCTGTGGAGGTCAAGACCAATCCAGGGCTTTGGTACAATTTATAAATATTTCTCAAACAATTAGGCAAAACTAAACTAATTAGTTTAAACATTGCCACATCATAGACTCTGTTCATCTTTTCAAGACTAAATAAATAAGTTATAATTTTTTTTGGTATGTGAAAAAAATAAAATATATACTAAAATATAACAACTGACAGTTCATTTCTATTTTTTCCTTATTTAATTTAGTTTCCTTTCACAGCCTTTGATCATCATCTTTCATTAATGTATAATCGAGTTTGGTCGTTTGACAATATTGTTTTCAAAACTTTTTAAAAATTCGAAAAGTATCAAACACACTACAAAATTCTTTACTCTGAATTTTTTAGTTCCTATTCTTTAACATTGAATTTATTCTCTGTATGGCTTACAATAGGAGTACCGATGGTTCATGTGCTGGCTGTAAGAACCCGAATGGGAGAACCTCTTCATGCATTTACCGCACTGGAAGGGTTTTTCTCCACTGTGGAGACGTTTGTGTTCAGTAAGGTGGTGTTTGTGCTTGAAAGCTTTGGTACATTGGTCACATTTGTGAGGACGTTGACCTGCAACAAGAAAAATAAAAAGAAATGAATTAGTTGTCCACTGACAGAGTCAGAATTCATGATTATGTTTTAAATTTTCATAAGAATAATAAAAAACTCTTCGTTTTAACTCTACTTCCAAGTTTAATTGGAAAAATTAGGTTTAAAGTCACAATTAATAGTGGAGAACTTCCAAGATTTATTTGTTCATTAACAACTTTAAATTGTGGATCTGCTAGATGTCTTATTATTTCAAGTTCTTCGAGGAAATCTAAATTTTCTTTTTTATCACAAATATGTAGTATTTGAATGTCATTGGTGTGTATGAGTAAGTGTGGATGTTCAAGGAAGTGTTTTGCATAGTTTGACTTATCTGGTTGTTGTAATTTACGAGGGCTGTCTGAAAAGTTTCCGACCTCAACATGAAGATGGCAGCACTCGTAAACAAAAGTGTTTGCGCATGCTTTGAAAGGTACTCACTAAAATTTCAGCCATTTTGGGCGGGCAGTTGTTTGACAATCATTTGAGTGAGTCGATGTGAGTGTTTTTATGAAAATGGAGAAAATCAAGTATCGAGCTGTCATTAAATATTTGTTTTTGAAAGGCAATACGCCTACGCAAATCAAAGATGAGTTGGATGCTGTGTACGGGGACTCTGCACCATCATTTACCACCGTGAAATTTTGGGCTGCTGAATTTAAACGTGGCCGTACCAGCTTGGGTGACGATAAACGTTCGGGACGTCCAAAAACTGCAACCACTGACGATAATATCGCTCAAGTTCACCAAATGGTGCTAGACAACCGTCGAATTAAAATTAGAGAGATAGCAGAGGCTATAAACATGTCCAAAGAACGTGTTTGTCACATATTGAATCAAGATTTAGGCATGAGACAGCTGTCCGCGCGTTGGGTGCCGCGTTTGCTCACTTTGGACCAAAAACGTGTTTGAATGAACATTTCCAACTCTCTGTTGGCGCAGTTTAGGCGCAATAAATCACGATTAATTACTGTAGATGAAACTTGGATACACCATTATACTCCAGAAATAAAAACACAGTCAAAACAATGGACTGTGAAGGAGGAACCGGCTCCAAAAAAAGTAAAGGTTGTTCCTTCGGCTGGGATAGTGATGGCAACTGTTTTTTGGGATAGTCATCTTAATCGATTATCTTCAAAAAGGAAAAACCATTACAGGAGCATACTACGCATCATTACTTGACAAGCTGAAGGCAGAAATTGCGGAAAACGGCCACATTAAGAGAAAAAAAGAATTTTGTTTCACCAAGACAATGCGCCGTCTCACACCTCAGCGGTTGCCATAGCGAAAATCCACGAATTACGGCTTGAAACTTTTCAGACAACCCTCGTATATGCTCTTAAGTGTTCATTGAATCTTATTTCAAAATTTCTTTGTGTTTGACCTACATATACAGCATTACATTTTGGACAATTAATTTTGTAAACACCAGATTTTTTTAATTTAGGTAGTTTTGTTTTTATATTTAACAATTTTCTACCAACATTATTGTGTGATTTAAATGAAATTAATGCAGATGTTGCCGAAGAAATTATTTTTTAAATTGTATTAAAAATATTTCCACAATATGTAATACTTTTATAGCTTTTAATTTCTATAGTTTCTTTTGGAAATATTAGTTCTAGTGACACTTTTTGTTCTTTCTTATTAATGGACTAGTTTAGTAGGATCATATTAATCAAAATGATAGCAATATATATTTAGGATATGATACCTACTTACTTATATTGGTATTCATTTTGCAATTATTTTTTCTCATTTCGTAAAATTTAAACGTAGCGCCAACTAATAACCAATAATGAAGTGTGTTTAAAAGTCAACGTTGTCACAGTTTAGCTACGTTCATTTCAAGTATTCTCAAACAACTAACGGCACAAAACACCGTGTTCTGTGACTAACTGATTGTACCAGCTGACAAGATATATGACAGGAGAGAAAATCGTGTTTATCTGTAATAAACAAACAAGACCCCTATTCTTGACGGTGATAGAATAGAACAGCCAATAGAAAGTGGGCATGGTTCTATTGAAAATGCCAAAACGGTATTCTTTAAATTCGTTCTCTCACTGTACCGATAGAAGGGTTGCTCCCCGAGAGAACAATTACTTCTATTGGTTATTTTTAAAGAAACCGCTATAACACCAAGAGAAGGTGTTAGGGATTTTTATTTTCGAACCAAAAATAGTATAGAAGTAATTTCTTTCATAAACCAAACACAACCAAACAACAAATTAAACTAACTAAAATGACAGAATATTTTGTTTGGTGCTTTACTCCTTATTAGATAAAGTGTCAATCACAGAACAAAAATATCGATATGTTTATCTCTTTTTAATGACAACAAATAAGAGAGAGAGAGATAAATTTCTCGGTTAATATTAAAGCATATCGACAACATTGCAAATTTTCTACCAATCTTATTGAAACACGTCACTTACCACTTATGACGTATGTAACCATTAAATTTAAATTTCAAAAGCCGATTATGGCTAGAGGATTCATTTTATAAAAATTTTATTTGTACAGTTGAACCACTCAAAACGTATTTTATAAGATGCAAATATAAAAAAAAATCACTAAACTAGTCCATTAATTTATTTATCAAATGTATTGGATAGCCATTAGATGTAGCTATTTGTTTTATAATCTCAATTTTTTTATTAAAATTATTTTTGTTCATTGGAATTGAAAATGATCTATGTATCATAGAATTATAACCAAATAAGAGAACTATTAAATTTCATAAAGAGTCAAAACCAATTAGAGTTTTTTATTATTATTAGTAAGATGGACTTCCAAAAAGTAAGGGTGAGTACAATACATTTAATAAAATTTTTCTGTTTATGTTAAAAAAAAACAAATGCTAACCTGAGTGCTCATATTTATGCCTCGCCAGAGAGCTTTGCTTGGAGAAAGCTTTATCACATTGATTACAAGTAAACTGCCCTTCCGCTTCAACGTCTTGATTACTCAGTACCGGACTGCCTAAACTTTTGAAAACGAATTGGGACATTTTACTTCTACTGGCGTTAGAAAGTTCATCTTCGGCTACGTCGTTGGACAATTCTCTTCCTTCGGCCCAAGCTTTTTTTTCGCTTGGACTCATATTGGATATTCTATTACTGATTAATTGAGACAAACTCGGTAGGTCCGTGCCTCTAAATTGCATCAGTTGATCCATAGGAACCAGTCCCATGCCGGATAAACCGATTTTGTTAGCAGGTTGAGCCAAAATCTGAGCCAATCGGCTACTGTTGAATTCTAGTGGTGATGGAGATCTTCGAGGTTCGGAGGAATTAGAGTTCTGGTAATGATTTAAAAAAGGTAAGTAAGGCGGGGAATTTTTTCTACTGAGATTAACAACTTCCTCGTGGGTTTCAGATGAAGGTCTAATGGGAGAGCTGGATGGAGACGATTCAGCAGATACTTCTCTTTTAATTGAAAGGTCCAGAGGTTGTTCGGATATATATTGGTTTGGGGACATATTCATTTGTGGTTTTGATGATAAACTGTATCTAGGAGATGATGGCAACGGACTGTACGGCACCTGGATTAACTTTCCTTCTCTCCTATCTCTAGCTCTTGTATTTTGGAACCATACTTGAACTACTCGAACTGAAAAATTTAACCTCGATGCAATTTTTTCTAAATCTTCTCTCTTAGGTCTTGGATTAACTTTATAGTGATCTTTTAGCACCTTCAGTTGTTCGTCAGATATTAAAGATCTAACGCGAACTTTCCTTCCATCTTCTGACACATGATCGGTGGTGGTGAAGGATTCAGAATCCATCTCGTCGTTGGTGTTGTAGTTACGTTCGTAGTCTTGATCTTCGCCGCTAATGCTGCCGTTTTGAGCTTCCTCAGATTTGGTCGTCGGAAAAGCTCCTTCCAACTTAGCAGCCAAACCTTCACTTTTGACGTCTTCAGTGCATTCTTGCTGCTCCACCTGTGTCGGCTTTGGCGAATGCACTGAGACTACGCTGGGACATTCACTGGACGTGTCTGAAGACATCTTTTGCATGTTGGCTTGCAACAGTTCTTTGGTTACGGTGGCATTCACCGTTTCCAATATCCTTTTGACAGCTTCTAAATCTCCCGTAGTGTTGGATTGATTTTCACAATTCGGTTTAGTTTCAACTTCTGTATCGACGTCTTCGTCCATGATTAGTTCGTTGTTATCCGAATGGTTACTGGAATTATCGAAGTTTGGGTTCGTTTCTGTTTGTCTAGAACTATCACAGGTGTCCATAAATGATGAGGGTCTTATAGGGCTCTGCTGGTGCTGTTGTTGCTGCTGCTGCTGCTGCTGCTGCTGCTGTTGATGATGCTGTTGTTGAAGCTGTTCCAAAATATGAGACAACGACGGCATCGAGTACGAAGTCATAGTGTGAGCGTTTAAAAGACTGGGCGGTCCTATGAAACAAGGAGGAATTCCGGAATTTTGTAAAAAAGCCACCGCGGCTTCTGGATACTTGGGTAATATTGAAAGATACGAATTATGATTGGGGCTAGTCGCTACGTTATTATTTATGGGGCTTATGTTGGGCCTCTTTGGTCCTCTTAAATTTTGCTGAGTATTCTTGTCTAACAACGCGCTACTTGAAGGAGCTCTTGTTCTTCCCAATTTCACGTTCATTACTAAACATTTTTTCGAAGTCATGTGACTAGAATAGGATCCAGAATGGGAAAAACGCTTGCCGCAGTTTCCACATTCGAACGGCTTTTCTCCGCTGTGGATTCTAATATGTTCCTGTAAGAATTAAATAAATTATCAAACATGAAAAATGCTTTATTTTAGAGCAGTTTTTAAATCAAATCTAATGCTCTTTTGTGACAATAATAAATACGTTACCCAGCAAACACAAATGTATATGTTACATAAAAATATATAACAGAGAAAGAAAGATTTTTATATAAAACATTTATATATTTTTTACGCAGTATTTATGTAACAAAATCTTTATAAACATTGTTATATATTCCCAATATTTACATTATAAAATATTTTATATATTAGATATATCTAATTGATTATGTATTCATGATGTAAATTCTGCTACATAAATAGAAGAACAAAATTATATATATTTAATACGTAAAATTTGCTACATAAAATATTTTACCTACTTACAAAGATGTTTCAACTTGTGGGTACAATCGTAACATATAAAAGACACTTTTTACTCGTTTTGTACTATAATTTCACTTCAGTTACTATACGAAACCGTTATAAATATTACGAATGGAGTAAATGTTAATATTACGCGAGAAACCGATCAGTAAAACTAAATTAATCACTCAAAAATGACGAGAATGAGTTTTACTACAATAAGGACTACATTGAACCGACATATTTAAAATCTTTTACACATTGCTGTTGCTGTTTTTTTTAGTACATCCACAAGCTACTAAATATCACAAATATAAATTTTGTTACATCTATATTATGTAATATTTAATACATAAATATTCTCTAGATATTATATTATTTTTGCTATGACATATTTGAGATGTAACATAATATACATAATAATTATGTAATATAAATAAGCAGATATTATATTACTATTGTTCTCTAGCTGTGCCGGCCTTTGTCAGTATTCAATACATAAATATTATCTAGTTGTGACTTCAGTTTTATATAACTATGACTTTTATATTTCAAAAATTACATATATATATAAAATATACCCAATATGTTTTTGTGTTTGCTGGATATGTGCCAAAAAAAACGACCCTGATCGGTAAATATCAATTGAGATGGACTTACATTATTAACAACGTGTACAAAACTTTTTTATTAAATTAATACCATCATTTTTTATATTTTTATTTATTAAAGCTCACCTTTAGATGATGTTTGAATTTGAAGGCTTTTTCACATTCCGTACATTTAAATTTTCTCAAAACGGCGCTTTCGTCGTGGCTGATCATGTGTCTTTGAAGACGATATACGTTGGCGAATGTTTTATTGCACACTTTACAGGACTGAAACAAAAAAATCATTTTAATTATAATCCTATAAATCCTTTAGTACTACTATTCTTTTCAAAAAGGCTGGTCTTTGTTTTATTGCAATCAATTATACAAAAATGGAACAAGCACTATTAAATCAAAACGCTGAGGGCAACTGAGGTAAGGGAAACGAAAAAGTCAAAGGAAGCTGGCTTTGGAGCTCGTAAATGTTTTAAATGTAATTCTTTTTTCTTTTTATCCGTAATATTGTAACATTTAACCGAACATTGATTAAGCGTTTTCATTGGACGAAATCACAAAACTGTGATATTTTGACAGGTGAAAAAAATAATCGTTATATAAAATTAGCTAGAATTTAGCACAAAACATTGAAGATTAAGCATTTTCATTGGAAGGAATCACGAAACTGTGACATTTTGATAGGTGAAAAAAATAATCAAGTTAAAATAACTAGATTGTGATTAGGTTATAAAAAATTTACACACGATTACCTCATGAAGAAAGTGAGGAAATAATTTTGTGAGTCTTGTAATATTGCTCTAACAATTAAACATATTCTATCCAGAATATCTTTCTATAGTTTGTTCAAGCTTTGCTGTTATTCCTAGGGCTCGTTGTTTATGTTAAAATATGTGTGAAATAAATTAATTTTATTTAAAAAAAATGGATGCAAAACAAATTAGATACATTGTTAGACTAATTTGACCGAAATATCTTGCTGGGTAACTACTAATATTATTGGTTAAAAAATAAGTGATTGTAGGCTGATCCCAATGTAATCATCAAACTGAAACAAATTACTTAGATTGGACCATATAAAATTGCAGATAAAACACGGCCATTGGACGAGATTAGATAATTGTTTAAAGTTTATATAACAGATAGGAACCGTATCATATTATCATGCTTATCTCATCGAACGCAAATAACATGTACCTACCTATTAATTTTTCTTTAAAAATATTTAATGCGCAATATACATTCTTAAAAAATATATATCTATTTGTATACAAATATTATTTATCATTAAAATTTATTTTCTATTCAATAGCAGGCGAGGAGACATTTATTTTTATAGAAGAAAATGAACCTAACCTTAAATTATTTTATTAGAAACGAACATTAATAGATCAGTGTTTTATTGAAAGGTTACTAATAAATAAACCGATGAAGTATTTCTTTATATTTTCAGATTAGAAAATAATAATTTTACTATGAACAAACTTTAAAATGAAAAAAAACAGGTTGACAGGTCAACTTTGACAACAGCGCCACCATTTGGAACTACGCATATCATTCTGCCATTGGTGCCAGGGTATTTCCAAACTCTCCTACCTACGATGATTTCATTTGTTTCGTGTGGGTACCTGGTACAATTGGTAGACACAGTGTGTATAGGTGGGGAAAGACACTTAATATTGTATGTCTAACTTTAAAATATTAAAAACTACTTAATAATTATTTTAAATTTAGGACATAGGTAGTGCGTGAATTTTGAAGTGTTTAGAAAACAGTATAATTATTTAATGGTAAGCAAAGCGTATACATTTTGAATGTTACTAATTTACATAATAGTTTATAGTTTAAATAATATTATTATATGTATATTTTCCTTTAACCTAAAAAATTCATTAAACATTTTCTAAACACATTTAATACTTTAATTTGTGTGGCAATGGTAGAGGTGCTTGTTTCAATGATTTTTTTTATATTGACATTTGCATTTTGAATGAGATAGTTGTTAATTTTATTTAGGAATAACAAAAAATGTGTATATACAGGGTGATTCATTAAGAATGGGTAATCTTTGAACTGAGATACTATAATATAATATATTATACTAAAAATATGGCGATTGAGCTTAAAATGTTGCAGGCTGGTGACTTTAGTTGTTGGCATGAAAATTAGATACACACTATTGGTATTTTTTTTGCCTAATTAGTTATGTTTAAGATGAGAGCTGTCATTAGGTAAAAAATCAATTTTTTTAATAAAAAGTGTTTTAAAAATTACTATTTTTAATGTTCTTAAAAATAATTATAATTATGCATGCTATTATTTTGGTGCTAAATATTTTAATGATCTTTGAGTAAGAAATAAATCCAGATATTTGATTTTTGTTGCCGATGAAATGTTAAATGTTGTGTTGGTCTGAATTGTCAATTGACTAAACTGAGACATTCAGAAGAACTTGCAATTTGTTAAAGGCATGAAGTGGGTTTTTTAACATCCATTGGTAAAAGTCTATTGTCCAACCAATTCTTTATTAGTACAAAACCTGTTTCCAGTTATGTGTTTAGTAGATCTCAGTTGTTGGCAGTGTAGACTATGGCTGCATCATCAGCATTATGTCACCACTACTATTTCCACTGAATATTTAAAAAATTGCTCTTTTAACTCAATGGCAGCTGTTTGCTAAAAACTAGCAACGTCAGATAGGCATATTGAAGTTACATTTTGTTTGTTGGTAGCTAAATACCTGATGTAGATTAGGTAGTATTAAGGCTAGACCAAGTATGGAAGTAATCAGACATAACAATATTAAAGCCTAGATGTTATTAGCCTTAAGGGATTATCCTGGATGTATTTCCCTCTAAGATCAGTATAACTGTGCAATCATATAGAAGCACCAGAAAAAAAACTATATCATGCTGATCTTTACAATAACTTAATATATTTGTGTTACAATTCCATCTTATCTATGTATAAAATGAAGACTCAATCAAAGTAAACAATTTAATAGTGGAGAACTTCCAAGATTTATTTGTTCATTCACTACTTTAAATTGTTGATCTGCTAGATGTCTTTTGATTTCAAGTTCTTCGAGGAAATCTAAATTTTGTTTTTTATCACAGGTGTGTAATATTTGAATGTCATTGGTGTGTATGAGTGAATGTGGATGTTCAAGAACGTGTTTTGCATAGTTTGACTTATCTGGTTGTTATAATCTATATGCTCTTAAATGTTCATTGAATCTTATTTCAAAATTTCTTTGTGTTTGACCTATATATACAGCATTACATTTTGGACAATTAATTTTGTAAACACCAGTTTTTTTTTAAGTTAGGTAATTTTGTTTTTATATTTAACAATTTTGTACCAACATTATTGTGTGATTTGAATGAGATTAATGCAGATGTTGCCGAAGATATTATTTTTGAAATTGTATTAGAAATGGTGATTTACAAGCTGTATAAATTTATTTAAAACGTTTTTGAAAAATATAATTAGCAATATGGTGTTCTAAACTCTACATGTTCTATAACATTCTAATACGTTTTAAGTATAATTTTTTCCTAATTGAAAACACAACCAATAACAGTAATGGAACGAATCTAAAGTGGTGTCAGTCTATGTTTCGCATTCATCTTTCATCTCGAACGTATTAACAACGAAGTTGCCTACTGCGTTTTCTCATGAATCAATTTTTATTCGTCTTGACATTCCGAGAAATGTTTTTTTATCAACGAAAAACAGAGACCAGCCAACCACTTGATATATCTTAATATACCTTTTTGCCATGAAAGGTAAAGTTATGCCGCATATTGTGGCAATTAAATTTCACATAAATAAACACACACATACACACACAGAGAGAGTAGTTTGTGAAAAATAAAAAAAAAAACCGTTCTAAATGAGCGGTATGACTAATACAAACAGGCGCTTAAGTTTCAATTAAAACAGCGGCGCATTAGTTGACTCTTGTATATATTAAACGAATATTTATATAGTCCGGGCGCAAATGCAGGTTTTCGCCGTCTATGTAGGTCCCCGGTTCCACCAAAGGTTTTTTGATGTATTTTGACCTCCTGCATCGGAATTTCGAAGGTGGACAGCTGTAAAATAAGACCACTCTCTCACTAACAGATTTCTAAGCTCCTGTGCGTTGTTAGGATAAGGTTTATGAGTGCGAATACATTTTTTCAAATCTTTCTAAAGATAGTCGATGGGATTTAGGTCCGTACACCTAGCTGGCCAGGGTAATGTCGTAATTCCAACCTCGTCCAAGTATTGCATACAGATCCATGGCAGAAACAACATGTTCCTCCAGAATCTTCATAATGTACCTTCGTGCAGGTAAGATATATCTTTCAAATGTGCAAGATTGGCCAGAGACACTAAGCGAAGGCAGCTTCAAAGTTGTCCAGAAAAGAGGAAACTCAGTTCAAGAGCATTATCCACCGAAGAACTATTAAAAATGATCAAAAGCTACGACGAAGAAACCCCCGATGGAGCACAAAAAATTTTTTTTCACCTCTGCTCATTTGAACTTGCTTGGAAAGGCAATGAGGCCGTAAACTGCAAGATTAACTTTTTCCAGAAGGAAATCGACATTATGGGAGAATTTACGGGTCGAAAACAACTCAAGGCGGGTCAAAAAGTTTGGTAAGCAGCAAATGGTTGGTAAGAAATTCATCAAACAAAAATCATTTCAAAGTTGAATTTTCAAATAAACATAAAAACCGTTTGAGAATTAATTCATTAAAAATAAACTATTCCCTAGTATGATTTTTTCCACCACTAACTATTATTTATACAATCAAAACATTTTTTTGTTTATGAAGTAAGAAAATTAAAAAAGGAATAATTTGAGCTTTAGTTCAGGAGGAATCGGCGCATGAGTACCGAAAACTATTCCACCTGAATTTTTTTATGTGATCCTTTTCAAATTGCCCTCCTAATGATATAAATGTATGTTGCCATGGCGCAACCCGGTGCCATATTGTTTAAACCGAAATTGTTTAAACAATTAAAAGGAATTGTTATTTTTCAACCGGACAAATTTTTTTTATATTCTTTATTGAAATGCCAATAAAAAAGGTCCTATGACTTTTCACGATAAAGTTAATATTTTTAAAGATATGAATTTTTTAAAATTCGAAAAATCTCAAATTTGGGTACTTTCGACCTATGAAAAATATATTAAAAAAATAGATAATATGAAAGTAATAAATGTTTTTAATTCTCTATACAATAGTTAATAATATTGTTAATAGAGATTTAAAAAAATTTCATTGTTTATATCTTTTTTTTAATTGTTAATTTGGCTTGCTCACAAGTATGCATCGCTTACTTTTAAGTATCGTTGTCTCTCTCTGACTCATGCGTTGCGTCGGCCTCTCTGTGTCTTGAATCATTATCATTTATTTTAAAAACTATCAACTTTATCAAAATTGTTAAAGAAAGCAATGTTATTAGATAATAATTAAATTGCCTACAATTTGTTTTTAATAAATTTTTTTCTGAAATCAATTTTTCAAAAGTTCTTTAAGCATAAATCGGAACATGTCATTAAAATTACTTTTTTATCAGATTATATTACTTTTTGCTATTAAACGTTATTATTTATACAAAGAAAAACATTGAAAGAATAAAAAATAAAAGAAACAATTTTTTTCTTACTCAGAAATACTCATACACACACTACGAGACATATACATAAAATTATTTTTATTCAATTTATTTGAATGTTTTTTCTAAATACCCAATATATTTTTATTATTTATAAATAATTGTGATTTCAAAAAATGTTCAAACACCATTATATCTTATTATTGTTGATATAAATGCAAAAATTACTATGATAATAACAAAAAAGTAATATAAACTGATAAAAGTAATTTTAATGAAATATGCTTAACTTTTGAAAAATTGATTTCAGAAAAAAATTTATTAAAAACAAATTGTAGGCAATTTAATTATTATCTAATAACATTGCTTTCTTTAAAAATTTTGATAAAGTTGATAGTTTTTAAGATAAATGATAAATAATGATTCAAGACACAGAGAGGCCGACGCAACGCATGAGTCAGAGAGAGACAACGATACTTAAAAGTAAGCGATGCATACTTGTGAGCGTGCCAAATTAACAATTAAAAAAAAGATATAAACAATGAAATTTTTTTAAATCTCTATTAACAGTATTATTAACTATTGTATAAAGAATTAAAAACATTTATTACTTTCACATTATCTGTTTTTTTTAATATATTTTTCATAGGTCGAAAGTACCCAAATTTGAGATTTTTCGAACCTTAAAAAATTCATATCTTTAAAAATATTAACTTTATCGTGAAAAGTCATAGGACCTTTTTTATTGGTATTTCAATAAAGAATATAAAAAAAATTTGTCCGTTTGAAAAATAACAATTCCTTGTAATTGTTTAAACAATTTCGGTTTAAACAATATGGCACCGGGTTGCGCCATGGCAACATGCATTTATATCATTAGGAGGACAATTTGAAGAGGGTCACATAAAAAAATTGAGGTGGAATAGTTTTCGATACTCATGCGCCGATTCCTCCTGGACTACTTGGGTGGACATCTTTATCTTTATGAACAACAAAGTTCTGATTATTTAATTGTTAATGTCACTTAGGGGTTCCATTTTACAGTGGTCCACCCTCGAAATTCAGATTTAGGAGGTCAAAATACACTTAAACTTAATTACAACTGGGGACCTCCTTCGGCCAAGAAAACCACCTGTGTGGCACCCGGACTAATATTCTTAAAATTATTTAAATAACAAAGATAAAAACTACTAAACATTGATAAACAAAAACTATTTATTGATGCCTTTGGTAGGTGATCGTTGATTTTAGTTACATTATAATTGCGGGAAATTAGATTTATTTTTCGTTTAAATCCCTAAAAAGAATGTAATTGACTCCGTCTCTGTTTAACAATTGAACAAAGACCAGAAAACGGAGCGTATCATTACAAACATCGCTTCATGTAAGTAAATTCTTTCACACGCTGCGTATTTCACACATGTGGCGTTTCTTCTTCTTCTTCTCCCATTTTTTTTGTCTTGTTATTATTTTTTTGAACCCGCCTGTCAGCTAGCGAGTCGGATATCTTTCGGCCACTCCGCCGGGTGCGATAATTAAAGCTCCTATTTCAAGATATGAAACGTACAAGGCGTAAAAATAGATCTTATACCGGCCCCATTGCTCTTTTTGCCTCATAACTTGTAACAATCTAATGAAATATATAAAACTGACGGCGAATGGGGATCGTTTAGAAAATAATTAATACGCATGTAAGATTTTATTGGAAATTCACTTTCTTAATAGCAATTCAAGAATTTTAAATTGTTTCGAAAAACGGGGACGTTCATCCGAAAAAAGCGCTTGTCAGCAATATGGCTATTTTCCTCTAGCAATCTAAGTTTGCGGTAACCAGGAATTCTAATCTAAAGTTAATACGTAAAAAAGTAGAAATTAAGAACATTCTAAATAGTATGTAGTGTGACTGAAACATCAAATTACACCTTTGGGAACATATTTAATACTTTTTGTGAGGACATAATTTCACTAATACGTACTATAAGCAAAATGGTGGATTGTGTCAGCGCCACAACTGCTTAGTTTGTTTCTGAGCGCTTCCAAGTGCTGTCAATCGCTTTTTTTCGACTGAACGCACCCAATATTTTAAGCACTTATCATCGAATTATCGATAACACCAATATTGTCTCTTGATCCTGATTGTCCTGTCAATATTTCGACGTTTTCAGATTTGTGATAAATTCCATCGAATTAATCAATCAAAAAATTAATGAATATGTTTATTAAACTACTTCTCTTATCAACCTCTTAATATTTTTGCTAATGGCCTCTAATTTTGCAAAATTTGACGTTATATTATAGCTAAATGACACTTTAGAGAGTTAAATTCAAATAATTGACACTAGTTTTCAAATGTGAAAATATAGCATCTGTCATTACAAATAGTGTAAATAATATCTTGGAAAATTTACCGCCGGAAAAATCAAATATGAAAAGTATTACAAACTATTAATGGATTTAAAATCTTTGATCGTAGAGAAAGTATAGTCTGTTACTCGACTGGAATGTTGCCAGACTAAAAAAAATATATATAAATATATAAATGCAAAAAATCTAAAAGAAAATTCTAAACTAGACAGAAAATATAAAGAAAACAAAAACATTTAAATCCTCTTCCCGACCAACTGACACTGATCAAAGTGTATTATAAAAATTAATATCGCTCACCATAATATCTGAAATAAAATACTGAAAAACCCATTTGAAAAACTCTCAGTACTTATGAAAAAACTTGAAATTCTACAGTAAAATGATACGAAAAACTAGTTTTTCAAAACTACGAAACCCAAAGCTTAAAGTTTGAAAAAATTAAAATCGACTACTAAATCTTAGCAAAACATTGGAACATTTGCAGTTTTAACCAAATTTGCCAATAAGACAAAATTGGCAAACAAAAAAGTTAAATACATTTATTATGGAATTAAATTATTGAGAAAACAAGTTTCCAAATTTTTTGTATATTAAATTATTTTAAGAATGTTTATTTAACTTGAAAATGTTATTAAGTATAATATAATGGCCGCATTTACAGCAGGTTGTGTTTACTTTGAACCTACATTTTTAATTATAATTATATATATTATAATTAATAATTATAATTATAAATTATAAAAATATAGAATATAAAAATATATATAAGAATTATAAATAATAATGGACTAGTTTAGTAATTTTTTTTTATATTTGCATCTTATAAAATAGGTTTTTAGGAGTCCAACTGTACAAATAAAATTTTTATAAAATTAATTCTCTAGCCATAATCGGCTTTTGAAATTTAAATTTAATGGTTACATACGTCATAAGTGGTAAGTGACGTGTTTCAATAAGATTGGTAGAAAATTTGCGATGTTGTCGATATGCTTTAATATTAACCGAGAAACTTATCTCTCTCTCTCTTATTTGTTGTCATTAAAAAAAGATAAACATATTGATATTTTTGTTCTCTGATTGACACTTTATCAAATAAGGAGTAAAACACTAAAAAAAATATTCTGTCATTTTCTTTAGTTTAATTTGTTGCTTGGTTGTGTTTGGTTTATGAAAGAAATTACTTCTATACTATTTTTGGTTCGAAAATAAAAATCCCTAACACCTTCTCTTGGTGTTATAGCGGTTCCTTCAAAAATAACCAATAGAAGTAATTGTTTTTTCGGGGAGCAACCCTTCTATCGGTACAGTGAGAGAACGAATTTCAAGAATACCGTTTTGGCATTTTCAATAGAACCACGCCCACCTTCTATTGGCTGTTCTATTCTATCACCGTCAAGAATAGGGGTCTTGTTTGTTTTTTACAGATAAACACGATTTTCTCTTCTGTCATATATCTTGTCAACTGGTACAATCAGTTAGTCACAGAACACGGTGTTTTGTACCGTCAGTTCTTTGAGAATACTTGAAACGAACGTAGCTAAACTGTGACAACGTTGACTTTTAAACACACTTCATTATTGGTTATTAGTTGGCGCTACGTTTAAAACTTACTAATTATTTATTGCTAAATTTTACGAAATGAGAAAAATTACTTGCAAAATGAATACCAATATAAGTAAGTAGGTATCTTATCCTAAATATATATTGCTATCATTTTGATTAATATGATCCTACTAAACTAGTCCATTATAAAATAATAATATTTTTTATGTATTCATTATAATCTTCTAGACACCAAATTTAACTTAAATTATTTACCAAAAATAAAATTAACTCATGACATAACTGTCTCTTTACTTTTGACAAAACAAAAACAACAGAACATTGTTTTACAGTTAAATAAACAATGATTGCAACTAACTATTTCATTCGCGCACTTCATTGATTACAATTAACTGCCTATTTATTATATCTGTTCCAGATATTTATGGCGTTGCCGAACAATTACTCTGCAATTGCAGATAATATGTTCTGACGTCTCATCTGCCTCATCGCAGAATCTGCATGTCCCACTGTCCAATATGCCCATTTTGCAGAGATGGTATCTGAGTGAGCAGTGTCCAGTGGGAATTCCTGTGATTACTCTGAGATCAGATTTCTGAAGCTCTAAGAGTAATTTCGCGTAGCGGGCAGAGGGTCGTAATAACCTTTTTGCCTGTCTTTGGCCTGGAACATTTTTCCAGTAGGCTGCACTGAGTTCCTTTTCATATTTTCGAACTTCTTCCATTATGCGGCTTTTTGATATGCCACAAAATGGTTCAGGTCCGATAAAAGGAGCACAAGCTCCTTCCTTTGCGAGACTATCGGCAATCTCATTTCCGACAATTCCTTTATGCCCTGGCACCCATAGCAACGTTAATTTGTTGCGACTAGCCAGTTGTTTAAGGGATTGTTTACAATTCCAGGCTATTTTTGACTCATAGGTTGTGGACTTCAGAGCCTTCAAAGCAGCCTGACTATCAGATGCAATAAATATTCTTGCTGTGTTGAGGCCTTTTCTTAGGCACTCTTGGGCACAGAATTCTATTGCTAATAGTTCTGCTTGAAATATTGTTGGAGCATTTCCAAGGGCTGCGGATATCCTAATATTAGGACCTGTGATCCCTATTCCTACTCCTTCGTTTGTTTTTGACCCATCAGTATAATAAGTGAGGGCACCTTTTGTGATTTGAGCGATTTCGTTTTCTGTCAACTCGCGGTCGTTAATAATAACATCTAACGCGAGTTCAAAATCTTGTTTTGCAGGCATTACGTCTGTAGGCATCTTCATGATTTTGGTTGTTACAGCCCTTAATACCTCAAGATGTCCTGTTAAGTCACCGGGTTTCAGAGATTTGGTTTGTGCGATCCTCTGTACATGTAAATGTAGTGGAGGAAGGTCTAGCATTGCCTCCAAGGCTGCGGTAGGACACGATCTCATAGCACCCGTGATCCCAATACAGGCAAGTCGTTGCACTTTCTGCAACTCGTTTATTGCCTTTTGTTGCTTTGTTTTGGTCCACCAAACCATCGCAGCATAAGTGATAATGGGTCTGACAACCGTTTCTGAAGTTCCTTCAGCCCTTTTCTAATACGTCACATTATTGTAACGTCACTATTGTCATTGCTTGACATACGTCATAGCATTTTATCCAAACAAATTGTTACGAGAAAGTTCGTTGGCTAGCCACGGAATATTGTACCAGATTAGCGTACTGTGGGGTTAGAAATTGATCCGAGAACATAGCCATTTCCAAGCGATTTCAGAAAAAATATATTTAACGCGTATTATCTGTTGAAGTTTGTCAAATCTTTCGAAGTTACGCAGGGACTATACATCGAAGAGAATGTATTTAAGTGGAACGTGGCCTTTACCTGCTTGAAATACCAAACTCAGCGCAATGTAAAAAATAGTTAAGTACCGCGTGTCTGATTACGGCTGCGTTAGGTATTTCCAGAAACCAAAACAATGAGATAAAAAGTGATAACCGTTGACATTAGCCAGTTATAAGTTCGAGCGGCGTTTCCACATTTTCTAATCTCGATTCCTGTCATAATACGAAACGAATATATCATACCTACGCTTTTAAAACCGAGTCGTTTGTCGAAAATAAACTAATCATTGCGTTTCAGAAATCCAATAAATTAAAAAGAAAAAAACAGAGGTTATCGTTTACGGTAATATTTATATTTATTATTGTCGAAGCTTTTAAATGGAAAGTTCAGGGGGTCAGTATTTCTTGATACGAGATGGTTTATTTTATGTGTAACCGTCACAGGAAGTATTAAAAGCTATTTAGAAAAATATCCCACATTACGAACACGTTATCTTTATTTTTTCCTTATATTGACGCTAAAGATGTGTCACCGCTTGTCCGTTATTATATGCAGCGTATTTTTTAAGCCAAAGTCACATAGTTTTGTTAAATTAAGATGGATAAACAGCAACTATAGTTTCCGCCTAACATAGAGGCCATCATCTACATCCACAAATAAATCAGCCTGTTGTTTGGTTACAAGTTTTATTGCAATTTGTGTAAGACATTTATTTTTTAATGTTTATCTCACCCTGTTATTTAAAAAAAAGGGTCTCTTATTATTTCAAATGTACTAAATTCTATTATGAATATGACCTAACATTTCAAAAATGCATGTTTTGATAAAGAGAACAGCCAATTGCCTGAAATCGATAAAGTATCATATTTCATATCTTTAAGAGGTAGGTAAGACTGAAGTAATGAGAGGGTAAAATAATATTTCTAAAACTATTCAGAGTTCAGTTCTTTTAGGCGAGGAGCCACCAATCCTGAAAGCTCCGTGATCACGGATTCTAATATTTAAAAAAAAAAAATAAAAGTTAACGTTTAGACGAACAAGATTTGCTTGGTCGGCGTGGATTTGATTGGCCGGAAATATTTTAATTGAATTTTTTTATTATTAAATTTCCATAATTTTTTTCCGTCATCACGGATTTTGATTAATCTTATATGGAATTGTGTGAAATATTATGTTTAACAAGAAAAAATCCGGCCGACCAATGATTTTTAGCCGGAAAGGTCACGCATACCTATTTGAATGGTGTGATAAGGGGTAAAATTTATCCATTATCACGGAAACCTTTTTTTTTTTTTAATTCACGCGTTTTAATGTCACATTTATGATTATCTTGGTATGCGTGCTTACAAACTGCCGAAAGTATCGCGCATACCAAATTTTATTGTGTGAGTGAGGATCATACTGTTATAGATTTCACTTACTTGATGACATTTCTTTTAGAGTCTTTCTTCTACCTCTGGTCTCTTCCTTAAGTTTTCAACAATTTATTATATATACTAATTAATATGGAAAAGAGGAAATACAGGAAAATTTTTATTTGGGTTGATTATATAAGAAATGAAGGTTGATACAAAAAATATGTTCAATTCAAGTTTATTAATTAATAATCATCTACATCATTATCATCAAAATTATCATTTCTCTCTTCTTCTGATTCTTCGCTTTCTTCCTCATTCTGTTGGCAACTTAATATTTCCTCAACCTTCAACGGTGCTGATGGGCCAATGTACCACAATGGTTCGAGTTTACTGGATTCATTTACTTGCCATCCACATTCTGTTGGATCATATAATGTACAAATGGGTTCAGTAGCATTTTGCCACATTGCGTTTACAAAAATGGTGCGTAATATTTTTTGCGTTAAAGTTTTCCAGCATGGTGGAATATTATTTGAATTGAAATTTATCATACCTTTGTAAAATTTTTCTTTGTCGGTTGTACTTGCAAAAAATTTTAAAAATAATTCAAATCTTGCCACATTAACATTATTATTTTTTACGTTATACATTTCATTTGTAAATCTTTGGACTAAATCTGTCTTTTCTTTATCATTTATGTCTTCCGGATTTGTCAAATGCTCGAACATGTTCTGATATTCTTCATTTTCTAACAGGAGGTTGTAGGTTTTAATTTTTCCTTTACGAACAAAAGCTGCTGTATAATCACAACCTGTAAAAGCATGGAAGCCCGGTAGAGTTCGACAGACTGATGAACCTAGCTTTTCTGCGAGTTGTGTACAATTTACGTAATTCTTGCTCTTTGAATTTATGTATGTTTCCGAGACAAATAATTAACACGTCAGTATCTAATGATTTTATGAGGATTTTTTGTTGAGGCGAACATTTATTCAAGTGGAAAAAAATTCTTGTATCAGCTTCTTCATGGTAGCATTCATAATTTTCATCTAGTATTCGAGTTATTATTCCATTACTATGAGTGTACACAAAACACTTGTCTTCAACTGTTAAAAAAACTTTTTTGTCTTTAATAATTGTGCTACATGTAGTGTCCGTCCAATGATTATGTAAAAAAGTAACTATTGCGTCTTTGAATTTTGGACTCTTATGGACTTAAAAGAAATCGGAGTAAGAGAGTTAACACTATGCAGCCCTGTCATAAAACAACCTCACTTTACGGTATTGTGTATCTTTGAGGCAGGTAAATGTTAAATTCGTAGGGAATAGAAAGAGACGAACTCATGCAAGGTTTCAACTTGAACCAAAAATCTGTCTCACTCACTCTTTACAGAAATATAGAAACCGTTTAAAAGCGGAGAGTTAAAATTTGGTATGCGCGCTACTTTCGGCAGTTTGTAAGCACGCATACCAAGATAATCATAAATGTGACATTAAAACGCGTGAATTAAAAAAAAAAGGTTTCCGTGATAATGGATAAATTTTACCCCTTATCACACCATTCAAATAGGTATGCGTGACCTTTCCGGCTAAAAATCATTGGTCGGTCGGATTTTTTCTTGTTAAACATAATATTTCACACAATTCCATATAAGATTAATCAAAATCCGTGATGACGGAAAAAAATTATGGAAATTTAATAATAAAAAAATTCAATTAAAATATTTTCGGCCAATCAAATCCACGCCGACCAAGCAAATCTTGTTCGTCTAAACGTTAACTTTTATTTTTTATTAACAATATTAGAATCCGTGATCACGGAGCTTTCAGGATTGGTAGCTCCTGGACTATTTAGTGACTACCTAAGACATCAAAAGATTTGTAGATGATTTGATCCTAGCTTTGCCTTTTAATAAGATTGAAGAAACACTAAATATTTTTAATAGTTATGATCCTCATTTACAATTTACTTGTGAAAAAGAAAATAATAATTGTATTCCTTTTTTAGATATGATGATACACCGAGACTCTAATAATATGCTATTTACTAGTTGGCATAGGAAAGATATACATAGCAATAGATTTATTAATTATTACTCTCAACATCCACAACACATGAAAGTTAATTTTATCTTGGGTCTTAAAAATAGAGTCATCAAATTATCACATACTAAATTTAAAAATAACGATTTGGCAAAATTAAAAAATATATTACTTGAAAATTCCTACCCAAAAAATTTAATTAATAAATTACTTTTTAATACTTCTAATCCATTTTTTTCAAATGAAATTGAAACAACCCAAAGAAATTTAAGTTTTCAAGTACAAAGTGATACTGATACAAAAAATATCATTACCTACGTTTCTCTTTCTTTTATACCAATATTAACTCCTAAACTTTTAAAAATTTTTAAGGAATTTGAAAATTTCAAAATAGCTATAAAAAATGTTAAAACGGTAGGTAATTTATATACTAAAACTAAAACACCTTTAACTACATCTGAAAGTTCAAACATTGTATATTCAATTCCGTGTAATAACTGTGACAAAATGTATATAGGTCACACTTCTAGAAATTTGTCTGGAAGACTGACTTCTCATAGAAGTGACATAAAAAGAGGTGTTAACTCATGTGCATTAGCTGAACATGTTCTCAGTGACAATCATTCTTTTAATTTCAATCAGGCTAAAGTTTTAATTCGGGAAAAAAATTTATAAAAAGAGAATTTCTTGAAATGGTATACATTAATAAAAATAACTGTATCAATAAAAGATCGGATATTGATAATTTAAATAATATTTACAGTTATATATTATCAAAGGATATGTAACATATGAATTACAAAATTTAATTTTCTTTCATTTCTTCTTCTTTTTGATTAATATTTTTAAATTCTGATAATTTATTTCAACATGACATAAACATCAAATTTTGAAGTTTTGTTAAAAAAACATTTATTCTATATTAACTTTTCCTTTAATTTAATTTATTTTTTGTATTTTAGTAGAAATTTTTATAATGTGCGCATTTATGAAGCCAAAAACTATTTAACCTCACGATAGTAAGTTTTTAATTAAACTATTATAATATTATGTTACAAATTTATTATAATTTTAGTTTGTGCTGAAGAAGAAAATAAACATTTTCGAAAGCTTCACGAATATAAAGAGTTTTCATTAATTGCCCTTTTATAATTGACTGCTCACCTCAAAAAAACTTAATTTTAAATAGATATATATACATTGAAAGTTTTTGTGAATTGTAGTGTATTGTATAAGTCATTAGGAGTTGAATAGGTGAGTCTATCTCACAGAGTATTTCAATTATGCCTTTTACTTGCAGTTTTACTCATAAACCTATACTGTATTGTGGAGAGTTTGCGCCACTTGCGGTTCGTCCGTTCCTGCTACAGGGTGATTATTAATATCACCCATGTTTCCTTACAACCCCCTCTGTATTGTGGAGAGCTTGAGCCACTTGCAGAGTAACCTTATTCATAAACCTATACTGTATTGTGGAGAGTTTGCGCCACTTGCGGTTCGTCCGTTCCTGCTACAGGGTGATTATTAACATCCTTGTTTCCTTACAACCCCCTCTGTATTGTGGAGAGCTTGAGCCACTTGCAGAGTAACCTTATTTTGCTGTACTGTGGAGAGTTTGAGCCACTTGCAGACTAGTATTATTTTACTGTACTGTGGAGAGTTTGAGCCACTTTCAGACTATTATTATTTTACTGTACTGTGAAGAGTTTGAGCCACTTGCAGACTATTATTATTTTACTGTACTGTGGAGAGTTTGAGCCACTTGCAGACTAGTATTATTTTGCTGTACTGTGGAGAGATTGCGCCACTTGCAGACTATTATTATTTTACTGTACTGTGGAGAGTTTGAGCCACTTGCAGACTAGTATTATTTTGCTGTACTGTGGAGAGATTGCGCCACTTACAGAAGTTATGTTATTTGTGGAGAGTTTGTGCCACACATTCCTTACATGCACGGGGAGAGTTTGTGCCCCTTGCTAATATACCTATATAATTAGGCATTTAATTCTGTTTAATTAAAGTTAAAGTATTAAAATGTTATATAACGATTCAACCGCTTTGGACACCTAATAAATTATTAACACTTGTATTTTTTTTGGGGATTTTAATATACTAATCTTTGTTTGAATAAAAGATTTACTATATATAGCAAATTGAATACTCAGACTGTTTTTATATCTAATTTCAGGTACCTACGTCATCTCGGTGTTTCAGCCCATCACGCCCATCTTGACGTGTCAATTAAATCCAGGCATTCAGGATCTTTTTAAATATACAGTCATTTGTTTCGTTTGATAATATTTGTATTTCTTTCAACCTTTGTTTTAATTTGTTCTGATCAAATTCAATAAATCAGTTATATACGAGTATAAAAAAAAAACTTTAATTGTTTACCAAAATAAACAAATATACCTTTGCAAATCGCTCATGGCTCCCAAACTAATTTATTCCTCTTACATTTGTAACATGTCTACCTTAAAACCTTAAAATTAATATGTATTAATGGAGTTGTTGATGGATTTACAGTGTTTTTTGTAATCGTGGAAGACGTGTGGCTGTGATGTAGCACTTTAACAAAAGTTTTGCCTCTTTAGGTCATTCTTGCAAGCATGTTTTTACCTTTAATTGATTCTTCGATATACTTTTCTGCAACTGAAGAACTCTTCCATCCACCGTGCTGTTTTAGAACTTTAAGGTCAGCTCCAGCATTGGCCAACAACGTTGAGGATATCCTCCTGAAGCAATGACCTGTATACTTTTCTGGTTGATCTAATTTTAAAAACTCAGCTGTTTTCTTAGGTGCTCCGCCAACAGTATGTATACCATCTGTTTGAGACAGACATTTTCCTTGTCTATAACCCACCAAAAGAGCTTTTAGGGAGACGTGTTACCGTAAATTCATATATTTTTTAGACACATCCAAATAGTGAACCTCATCACTGTTAATCGCAGTGAAAGCTCGTCGAATATGTGTTTTTGTCTTTACCGTACAGTACGAAAACAAAAAAAAAATTACCAAACACAAATTACAATGTTTTTATACATTCAAGAGAACTTTATTAGTTCTTAAAATAGTAGAATTTTACGCTGAGGTTTTGTTCGCGTATAACGGTAATAGTACTCAGTACAAATCTAGATTTTACGATTTTCGGTAAAAGATATTGATGAAGATCGTTAAACACAGCCAGCGCCTTTGATCTGTCTTCCTATAAGTGTTCCGAGAACGTTCTAATAAAACGAGCTTCATTAATTTAACTATTTATGCTTCTTATCGAATCAATCTATGTATCGCGGACGTTAAATACTTTCACGATTACATTTTATTAGTGTCAAATGTCATGCGTCGTTCTTAATTGGGTAGAATTTTAAATTTCTTAGCCCTGCTCGATTGGCGTTTGACTCGTATTAATGTAAAAGGTTATAGGGGTTCAGGTCAATTGTTGTGTTTACGTAACATATTCTACCGTTTATGTGTATGGCGAGCAATTGCTTCGTCCCATAGTCACTCACAGCTGTGTCGAAAAATTGCCCCTTATTAATAAGTGACGGCTTTTTTCACTTAACCTTTGCACACGATCACAATTAAAGTATGAGAAACCTTTTGTCGAAACAATTTATTTATTGTTATAATCAAACTGTTTTGTTTGCTTTTTTGATTAATGACGCTTGAGTACTAAAAAATAAAGGTGTATTTATTTATTTTTATTTTCATCCCTATACAGGGTGTTTCATTAAAAATTATCCATATAGTAACTGGAGAAACCTCAGCACTAAATATGAAGACTTAGGCCAAAACACTTAAATAAAATATTCCTCCTAACCGAGATATAGGGTGTTTTATTTTAACTATTCTAAATTATTGTAGTCCATATTTTTGACACCTTCCAATATTTTTTGTTCATACTTGGCAAATAGTTTACACATATTAGGTTACTTTAAACATTGGCAAAAGATAGTTTTTCTCGATTACCAGAGGCGTGCGGTAGGGATGGATACTTTCTTTTATCCCCCTACAATTTACGCCACTGTCGTAATAATTGTTTCTGCATGTTTTTTTGATTCTCCGTCACTTTCTACGTAAATATTATCCTCTTGTCTCAATACGATAGAGTGAGTAGTTTTCGAATTATTTGCATTTAAAGGTAATGTTTGAAATATCCATTTTTGTTTTATTGCTTAACATGAGTTTCCTTAATAATTTAACCACCTTGATAACAAAATTTGTTAATTCTAATCGTAAATCCACATGAGTCAATAATTTATTTCACTAAATAAATAAAATTTATTAGTTTCAAATGATTTTTTCATATTAATATTTATCAAAATTTCAGTTTTAAATTTATAAAAAAATAGAACTATGATTTTTATTATGAAATAACATGATGAATACATAAAATAAACGTACTGAAACAATTATTTGTTTTAGACTACTGTAACAAAAAATTCTAGTTAGTTAACATTATAGTAAATTTTCCATTGACTTCAATACATTTATTAATCCTTTTGGAAAAAATTCTCCTAACCTTTAGAAATATGTTGGGTTGATTCCTAATAAAATTTGCAACATTTTCTATTTGTTGCCATAATTCCTGTCGGGTATTAATTTCTTGAGCTTACACAAGTGTCTTCATATGTCCCCAAAAATAAAAGTCTACGAGATTAAAATCGGGACTCCGAGCAGGCCATGGAAATTCACTCCCTCGCCCTATCCATTTAGATAATTTCGAACCGCTAAAGGATAATGTGGTGGGGCGCCGTCTTGCATAAACCAAATACTTCTTCTTTGGTTTAATAGTAAGTTTTCCAGCTCATCAAAAAGTGGATTTTGAAGTAATTCCATATATGAAACGGCCATTTAAATTTGCAGGTAATTCAAAAGGACCTGCGAATTTGCTGCGAATTTTATCTTATTTATTAGTATCTGATAATAAAAATCAAATTTCTGAATTTTCATAAATTTAAAATTAAAAAACATTGATATGAAAAAATCTTTTGAAATGAAATTTACTGAAACTAATAAACTTTATTTATTTAGTGAAATAGTTATTGACTTATGTGAATATACGATTAGAATTAACAAATTTTGTTGTCAAGGTGGTTATACTATTAAGGAAACTCATGTTGAATAAGCAATAAAACAAAAATGGATATTTTAAACATTACCTTTAAATGTAAATAACTCGAAAACTACTCACTCTATCGTATTGAGACAAGAGGATAATATTTACGTAGAACGTAACGGAGAATCAAAAAAACATGCAGAAACAATTATTACGACAGTGGCGTAAATTGTAGGGGGATAAAAGAAAGTATCCATCCCTACCGCACGCCTCTGGTAATCGAGAAAAAATATCTTTTGCCACTGTTTAAAGTAACCTAATATGTGTAAACTATTTGCCAAGTATGAACAAAAAATATTGGAAGGTGTCAAAAATATGGACTACAATAATTTAGAATAGTTAAAATAAAACACCCTATATCTCGGTTAGGAGGAATATTTTATTTAAGTGTTTTGGCTTAAATCTTCATATTTAGTGCTAAGGTTTCTCCAGTTACTATATGGATAATTCTTAATGAAACACCCTGTATATATGGCACTGGAATTTTTAATAGAACCATAAATAAACTGAAATAAATATTTCTGATAACTGGTTAGCAGTTACATTCTGCCAAAAAAACGTTTTCTTCCATCTGTTTTTTTTTAAGACAACAAAGGGTTAATTTGATAAACAGAGAGTTGGAAATGTTCATTCGAACACGTATTTGGTCCAAAGTGAGTAGAATAATTTTTAAAATAAAACTCTTTTTCATAAGATAAGCAGTCTCGTTATTTAATAGCCAGACGTCGTATGTCAATCTGACGATGTTAGTTTTTAGGGAAACAACTGTCATTTTCTTTTGAAATAACGATTTCTCATTGAAGGAAGTAGCCCAATTTGAGTCTTGCTTAAGGAGCCCGTATCCCATGCAATCCGAAACGAAAATGTGTCAATGATTTTTTTGTCCATGAAGTGCAGACATCTCTTAGTAATAGGATAAACTAACAGAAATAATAATAGAATCCTTTCACTAAATTGCTCTATTCATCGGAAAAAATTTTACCTGCTAAAAACACATGTTTTAGGGCTAAAAACCAGTTATATAATTCTCATTTCTATACCTTGCCAGCCAACAAAATATATTTTGTATTTTATCTCGGGAAAGAACGAGGGTAGATCAACATTTAGTAATATCAATAGGTGCTCTATAGTAATTATTACTTTTATCTTTAGTTTTTATTAAAAACATTTTTTAATTTTTAATTCTATATATATACCTAATCACCGGTAGGGTAAGTTTATTATTTTTATAAGTTTATAGTTGTGTGTGATTCTTTTTAGATCAGTGTCAAAAAATTAATAAAATATTATTAACTTAGAGGCGATGCATTTACAAATGACACATTAAAGTGGTCAACATATTTTAATTTTGTAATACCTATTTACTTGCGTCAAAAATTCGGAGACTAGATACTTATGAAGAATAATGATGTTTTGTAGAACGTTGCTGGATTTAAACTAATGTTTTAAAATTTGATGAAGTGCTGGAAACTACCCACTATTACTACCCGAATGTTAACCCTTCAGGATTATTTGTTGACTTGAAATACGGTTTCTTAGGTGCATCGCCTGATGGTAAACGAATTATTGTAACTAATATACATATCAGAGTTTAATAACTTATTATGTTTTAGGTTTAATTGATTCAGATGAACTTGTTGAAGTAAAATGTTTTTTAAAAGTAGTCACATCAAAAATATCATTGAGAGAGGCCGTAGAAAAGCGAATGGTTCCTTGCTTAAAAATTGAAAATAGTGAAATTCACTTGAAGGAAAACCACAAAACATGCCATTTTATTATTTATACAGGAGATATGAATCCACTTTTTACCGAAAATATAAATTTCAACGAAACTTTTTTTAACAATATGGTAGAAGAGTTGAGACGATTCTGAGGATTGCGTTGGGCCGGAAGTTATTTTAAACAGGAGAGGCAAAAGATTAAAATATATAGATCCACCAGAAAATATTTAAATGTAATAATAATAAAAGTATATTTTTTAAATAAAATATTTTGATGTCAGTTTTTCTTTTTACTTAATTCAGAATACCACGTATACAAAATTTACGCTAACATTTTTTACTCTCAGAAACCTGTGACCAGATCTCTTCCAAAATTTGACCAAGAAGTGTCTATATGGCCACCAATAATTGGTATTTTTTTCAAGAATTTTGAATTTACAGTTTTTTGTTATTAACAATTTTATAATTTTTATATTTATTTACAACGATGTTTATTCTGTGTCTAATGGTTTTTTAATTGTGCTGGGAAAATGGAATAATAAACACTTATTCTTTAAGCGATCGCTCGGCATACAAACAATAATTTTATTTACCCTCATATATAACTATAGATGGCCAGCCGTACGCTGGGCATATTATAATTAAAATTTCTTCAAGATATAACAATGATAATATAACTGGTCTGCTGACAATCAATATCCGCAAATCAGTATTCTTTTTTTCATTTTACTAATTTGTTTTATTGAATAATTGTTTTGTAAATATCGCAAAATATTTAAAAAACGTTACATTAATTTATAATACAAAAATTTTTTTTGACTTCGTTAATAAAAAAAAGAAAAAAATACATAGTGCCTAGTTCCATCTATGATAAAAGTTATAAACTAAAGTACAATTATTTCGTCATTAACTACGTCCATTTTTGATCCAAAGTGGAAAAATAAAAATAAAATGCAGCATGATTTTAGTTTCTAACTATTTCTTAGGTCTGATCTCTTTAGAAAATTCTGATTGGGCTATTTGATAGAAAAATGTTCAACTTAGGAAAGGTTTAGTTTCATTTTAAGAAAATTTATTTAGATTGTTGTTTATTTATACAAATGTAAAGGTCTAAAATAGTTCGCATTCAACTGCTTTTTTTCAATATTAAACAATTAATTAACAAAAAATCAATGCAATCCTTACCTAAGTTAGACCTTTATATGCAATTTAGTGAAAAAAATAAAACGATTTGAGCTGTAATAACGGAGAAAGTTAGAATAAACTTTTGGTCTGCAGGTGCCATTCTGATGTACAGCGATACCCCGTCCTTAAAATATATAAATAAAAAACTCACCACTTGTGCGTTGGGCGAATGTAACAACTCGTGTTTCTCTAATTGGTCTTTGGAACTAAAGGTAGTCGTACATTGTGAGCATCCGAAAGGGCCTCCGGCAGTACCGATCAGGGTTGGCGATGGGGATATGGCGCTAGGAGCGGTTAAACCGACTGGTTCCATAGACAAATCCATGTGACAGCATTCCACATGCTCTTTGAGAGCTTGAAACGTTTGCATTCCTTTCTGACATTGCGGACATTTGATGCAGTATTCTGGATTAACGGGAGACGTGAGATCTTCTTCTTTGATTGTGCCATTGGTGAGGGGAGAAGCTGAAACGAAAACAACAATTTTTAAATCATTTAAACAACGGAAATTCTATTGTTTACGTTTATTAACCTCGACTGAATCACCGTCTCGGTTATAGAAGCGTTTCAATACCAAAAAACCGCTGCTCTCGTATTTAACATGACGCTTCAAACCAATTTAATATATTCAAGGAAGCGAACCAAACCACCGAATGTTTACCACAATTTGAAATAACTTCTATTATTATTATCAGAATTAATATAATATGCGTTAACGATTCTACGACCTTTGATATTTCAACATCCTGTATGCGTACCTTCTTTTCTAAATTTTTTGCGGCATAAACAACGCCCCCTACTTATAAAGCCAATAAACATACTTTAATAATTTCCCCACGTTGGGTGACAATGGACTAGTTTAGTAATTTTTTTTTATATTTGCATCTTATAAAATGGGTTTTTAGTGGTTCAACTGTACAAATAAAATTTTTATAAAATTAATCCTCTAGCCATAATCGGCATTTGAAATTTAAATTTAATGGTTACATACGTCATAAGTGGTAAGTGACGTGTTTCAATAAGATTGGTAGAAAATTTGCGATGTTGTCGATATGCTTTAATATTAACCGAGAAACTTATCTCTCTCTCTCTTATTTGTTGTCATTAAAAAGAGATAAACATATCGATATTTTTGTTCTCTGATTGACACTTTATCAAATAAGGAGTAAAACACTAAACAAAATATTCTGTCATTTTCGTTAGTTTAATTTGTTGTTTGGTTGTGTTTGGTTTATGAAAGAAATTACTTCTATACTATTTTGGGTTCGAAAATAAAAATCCCTAACACCTTCGCTTGGTGTTATAGCGGTTCCTTCAAAAATAACCAATAGAAGTAATTGTTCTCTTGGGGAGCAACCCTTCTATCGGTACAGTGAGAGAACGAATTTCAAGAATACGGTTTTGGCATTTTCAATAGAACCACGCCCACTTTCTATTGGCTGTTCTATTCTATCACCGTCAAGAAAAGGGGTCTTGTTTGTTTATTACAGATAAACACGATTTTCTCTCCTGTCATATACCTTGTCAACTGGTACAATCAGTTAGTCACAGAACACGGTGTTTTGTGCCGCCAGTTCTTTGAGAATACTTGAAACGAACGTAGCTAAAATGTGACAACGTTGACTTTTAAACACACTTCATTATTGGTTATTAGTTGGCGCTACGTTTAAAACTTACTAATTATTTATTGCTAAATTTTACGAAATGAGAAAAATTACTTGCAAAATGAATACCAATATAAGTAAGTAGGTATCTTATCCTAAATATATATATATAAATAAATATAGTCCATTGTGCGAGACTTGTATAAAATGTGCGCACATCGTTTTTTCCATAGATTGTTTTTTTTTTAGTTTTTAATTTGAAAAATAGTTCATCATAATAATAATATAATATATTTCCACGCCCTTGATACGTTCATGGAATTTGTTGCTGTGATTCACTTCATCTTTTTCCAATTATCGGTACCGTGACTGCTAATCTTGTTTTTATAACCAACCGGTAAACAAAGAGATTATTGTGGTCTTAACCAGGTGGCTTTGTCTTTTACATAGAGATACAAATATCCACTCATCAACATAATATTTATGCTTTAATATAAAACAGTTACTCTAGGAAAATGTAAATCGAAAAGATCAGTTCACCTTTTATAGTTTCTATTACATATTCAAATCTATAGTTGGTGCAAAACAAAATTTGATTCACGTCAGTAATTTCGTCTTAATTCGTTCCCAACTTTCAAATTAAATGTTCTATTCAATAAATCAATATAAAATACTTAAATTTGTTTACATAAAGTTGGTAGCCGTGATTGACAAGTCGCGTCGTTGCCGTTGTCACTAATTAGTATATTTAGTCACCGAATACGGAACTACGAATAGAAATGAAAGCAAATATATTCCCGCCAAAACTTATTAAAATTTTTAACACAACCATAGGATGGCGTGGATCGTTACGTCTACTCATTTTAATTGTTCTATTTTTCGGAAGAGGTCTCTCTACTAATACTATTAACGACAATACTTTTAATTTAACAGATCTGTATCAATCTGTATTTGGTGAGAAACAGTTTTAAGAAAATTAAGAAAAGAGACAGTAGTTCTGAGAATCAGGAAAGAGCACGAGTTTTGTATTCAGTTTTTTTAGTTTTGTTGGTGTATATCATCTTTGGTTTTGTGCTTCCAAATAATTCTGTCCCTAAAATGGATTCAAACTATCAACCTCCCTTATCTAAAAGGAAATGTTGTGTACCTACATGTACAAATCGTGAAGGCAAAATGCATCGTTTTCCAAAAAATGAACCAAGTGTGTTTAGTGAGTGGATTTTAAAGATACAGTCTTTAAATTATAAAGACTTGTCAGTTGAAGACATTTATAAAAATATGTATTTTGCGAGGAACATTTTTCCAGTAACTGTAAAGTTTTAGGTACCAAAAAAGGTCTTATAAAAACAGCAGTTCCAACTTTAAATTTACCTGGTAAATGAATAAATCAAATTGTAATTTATAAAGAAAGAAAACCTGTACCAACAGATCATGCAAACGTTTTTATGCTAAAAGGACTGTATAAACAGTGGAAGCAACCATTAGCTTTTACATTTAGTGAAGGACCTCATAAATCCATGGCATTAAAAAATTTGCTGAAGGTTCTAATGTGCAAATGTCAAAGTATAGGTTTGAAGGTAGTATCGACAGTTTGTGACCAAAGTTAAAATAATGTCGGAGCTATTAGACTGCTAATGAGTGAAACGAAGGAGGAATACTTAAAAAGAAAAGAAGAGAATAGAAATTTTGGTTTTGTGATCAATGACCAAGAAATTATTCCCATATTTGATGTCCCTCATATTTTCAAGTGTTTGAGAAATAATCTTTTGAAACATGACTTGTATTTTAAGCAAAATAAATAAATAAATGATCATTTTTTGATTGTAAACATATATATTTACTTTAGTTTCGTTGAAATGTAGCTGTCTATTTTATCGCAGAGTCCTTCTTATTGACAGATAGATGGCACTAGATATAAATTTAAGGAATCTGTATTATCGACAATACTTTTTAACACAACCGCTGCTACTCGATGTCGCATACGGATCTCTAGACAGAAACTAGGTTCTTGCCATTCTATTCGTAGTTCCGTATTCGGTGTATTTAGTTTTGTATTTGTCATTTTGTTTGTGGTTTTTGTATTATTCTTTCTTGTTGTTATTTTAAGAACAAAAACAGTGTAATAAGTGAAAAAATGCCAAAACAACTAAATAGTCGCTGCAAAGAACTGGTAGCTTCTTTGATAAATTTTTTGTTAGTAAAAAGTTTTAAACAGTATATTAGACAAAAACATTTTATTTTAGCGTGTTGCAGCTGCACTCAATCTCAGTATGGCTACAGTTTCCAGTATTTCAAAAACTGTGAAAGACCATGGAATATTAAAGTCGCTTCCAAAGAAACGTCGGTATGAAAAAAGAGTAACTAATACCGATGTATTAAATACAAGTGGAATTCGAAATGTAATCTACAATATGTATGAAAAAAAGTAAGCCTTAAATGTTTTTGTTTAACAATAAGTTTTATTTTTCGTAGATATATCATACTCCATGCTGGAAATGAAAATGGTTTATTGACGGTGCAATATTTTCCTCAAAAAACAAATTAAGCGGTTACCATAGTGAAATGAATCGGGAAAATTTTCGAAAGTGGTTTGAGAACCAGCTGTTAATTAATCTCACAGAACCCACCATAATTGTTATGGACAATGCTCCATATCACAGTGTTTTACTCCATAAAATACCTAATACAAGTTGGAACAAACTACAAATTACAGAATAGTTGACTATGGGAATTGTGAAAACTAATTGTACAACTTTAAAAAATTCTAATAACAATTCTTTCAGATAATTATTGGTGTAGAAATGTTTGCTACATCTGAAACTGACATGAATGCTTGCAGTCAAAAACATTTTGATCTAAAATCAACCAAAGTCAAAAGTCATGTTGATCCTATTTCAAAATAAAATTCTCTAATTGACATGCAACAGTTAAACCTCGAGTGTAACGAGGGCAGCAAATATCAGCTAAGGGGTGACACAATTGAGGCGTTTATTTTAGAAACAACATAAGTCCAAAATGTTGATTTTGTAGAAAATGAAAAAAACGCTCTCTCGAGTTTATTACCATATTTCCAAAATCTTTTAAATTTTACATTGACGAATAAGTTAAATAAAGGTTTTCTGACTATTACTTTTTAGAAAAAATCTCATGATATTAATAAAAAAAAAACAAAAATCTTGGACTTATGTTGTTTTTAAAAGAAAGAAAATATAAAATAAAAGTAATGTTATAAACCTGATTTTTTATTGAATTTTAAGTTACAAAAAAATAATTAGAATTCATCACAACCACTACTGTTGTCTTCTTCATCGATTTCTAAGGCTTTGCAGATTTTGTCGTGGAAAACTACCTTCATTAAAACTTTCTATTTTTTGCATTTCCTAAATACGGTAAGATATCCCTTAAATTTTTTAGTTTAGCAGATGAAATTGGCACAGCTTGCAAATAACTTGGTGTGAGTTTTATTAAACTAGTTGTTGCTACTTTACTTCTGACAATAGAGGATCTCCATGGATCATTGTAGGTATCTCTCAACTTCACTACAGCAGTCTCTGCAGTAATTTCGAAAATGCGCACTAGTTTTAGAGAAATTGGCGGTTTAACTGTTTTATTTCTTACCAGTGGGTTGTTCTCTCGGCGTAGTTTCTTTTAAAAACAACATTAGTACATGGACTTATGTAGTTTTTGAAAGAAACGAATCTTTGGGGTGATAGAGTTCAGTATATTTTACATGATAACGCCAAAATCGCATTTTTGTAAATTTTGGACTTATGTTGTTTCTAAAATAAACGCCTCAATTGTTCTCCGCCTACATTTTATAAGTACTATGTATGTATGTAGGAAGTTATAAAGCTATTAAAAAATAATTTAAAAAAATGTAAAATTTGAATCATTCTTTGTCCACTCTGTCATTGAAATTAGAAGTTTACCTAAGCCACGTTTATCTGTAGCCTCACCGGGAGAATGGATAAGTCACGTTTTTACACGTCACCGGAATTCTTATTATGAAAACAAAAATGACCAACTAATAAAAAATACCTACCGTCGTCGTCGCTTGATCACTACTAGTTTATTTAGTCAGTTTCTTCTTCCCCAAAACTACGAAGCGTTTCAAGGATTTTCAATTTATTACATATCGTGTGCGAGTGATGCAATTTTCAGCTGACGAATCATTTAGTTTAACACACATATAATCTACCAAAACAATAAAACAGCTTGAAAAATACAGAGAGTCTGTAATTCTGTATAAATTGAATAGTTGAATCGTTTTCTAAATGCGTAAACTCTTTTAATAACAACAATCATTTAACAAAATTGGCTGATAAAGGAAACAAGGTTGTTATAATGGACAAACAAGACTATTTCGAAAGAGTGGATCACTTGATCGAGAATGGTCCTTACGTTAAGATTCAAAAAAATCAACTAAACAAAATGATTTCCATGGTGAAGAGCACTCTCAAAAGTTGTAAGAATCTTGTCACCGATTCGTTAAAGTATAAATTAACTGTAAGTAACCCTACATTGTCAAAGCTCTATTGCCTTCCGAAGATACATAAACCTGGGAAGGCAATGAGACCTATTGTTTCAGCTATATGTACACCTAGTTATAATATTTCAAAATGGTTATCGAACGAGTTTGAAAATCTACCCAAAAAATGTAATAGTTTTTCAGTTAAAAATTCATTAGAATTTATCAAGAAAGTTAAAGATGTTGTTCTAGAAGATGGGGAAATTTTAATCTCGTTCGATGTTAGTTCTTTATTTCCTAGCGTACCGATTCCACAAACTTTACAGTATCTGGAAGAACTACTCATCTTGAATGATCTGGGTGTTGAAGTTAGAACTGAATACCTACGATTAGCTAAACTATGCATGGACCAAAATTATTTTCAATACAACAATCAGGTTTATCAACAATATGAAGGAACAGCAATGGGTAATTGTTTATCACCATTTATAGCCAACCTTTTTATGAGCAATTTTGAAACACAGATCAGTCAAGAGTTCGAGTATTTCCCAAGGATATGGTGTAGATATGTGGACGACATTTTCGCAGTTTTCAATACGAAGAAATCATCAGTAGAAGATTTCATTTCAAAATTAAATTCAAAATTCACTAGCATAAAATTCACGTTTGAACTAGAAAATAATGAACAGTTACCATTTTTGGACACATTAGTAATAAGAAATAATAACAAGTTAGAATTTGATATTTTTAGGAAAGACACCGCTACGTATAGGTATATTCCGATAGATTCTTTTCACTGTAATCAACACAAAATGGCAAGTTTTCATTTTTTGGTTCATCGATTAATTCATTTTCCTTTAAACAAAACAAGATATAACAGAGAAAAGAATTTAATTGAGGATATAGCTGTACTTAATGGATATGATAGAAAACTAATCCATAAGCTGATCAATCGCCATAGTTTTAAGAAATCTCTTTGTGAAACCACCTTTTTCCAGCGAGAACACAACGATAGGAAATTCATTTCATTACCATTTATCCCTCAGTATACCAAAGGATTGAATACAATTTTCGGCACGGTGGGATTAGGTTTAGTTCATAAAACTAGTGGCACCCTGAGACAATTGTTAGGAAATCCGAAGGATAAGAGAGAAGATCTGGAAAAAGCGGTATATATGAAATAAGCTGTAATGATTGTGATAAAAAGTATGTTGGGCAAACAAAAAGATCGGTTAAAACAAGATTTAAAGAACATTTAGCTCATCTAAAATATGGACGTATAGAAAAATCTAGTATTGCCGAACATGCTTTTACCAAAAACCATTCTGTAAATGTAGATAGTTTAAAATTGTAAGTTTAAAATAATTTAAAAATGTATCGAACAATAGATTGTTGGATGCATTTGAAAGTATAGAAATTATTAAATGTAAAAATAGATTAAATAAGGACAAAGGACCTATCCCAGATAGTCCACTTTATAGTTTATTATAAGAAAACTTATTGTAAAAATGCTTTCGCGCTAAAAATTGGCTTTGCCGCCAAAAGATTTACCGCGAAAACATTTGGCGCTAAAAATGTTCTATATATAAGGTTAATTTGTAGGCATAGCTTTAGTTTACCTTCGGTCTCTGAAGAAGATAACTTGGTTATCGAAACGCGCGTCAGGCATATAAAAGTGTGTGTTGGTGTAGTGGTAGTTGAAACGGTTTTCGGTAAAATTGGCATTGTTTAATTATAAAAAATTATTTTGTCAATGTCCTCAATGCACCCATAAATTAATTATTTTTATTCCAAATTATTTTGTTCCATTTTTGATTAGTTTCCTATGTACCACAGACTTGATTATAGATAACTTTCATGTTCTATGTAATTTGCAGTTTTCTGTCAAGTACCTTCATTCGACAATTCTGTTTTGTGCATTCATCTTACTTTCTTTTGTAGTAAACCAGTGCTATCACTTGTGCTACGAGGTTGCCTTTTACGATAGAGCTGTCAGTTGTCAGATTGCAACACCAGGGTTGCCAAATCCCGAAATATAAAAGGCAACCCTGTAAGTTTTGTTCAACCGTTTAGTTGTTTACTGTTCTTAATATGTGTTATGTTATGTGTTAGTAATGTGTTTTGAAAATTTTTATATAGGTTTTATAGGACTGTCATGAACAAACTTATTTATATATTTAGAAGGTACTCAATTTTCCTGCGCAAAAGCCTGTACATACATTTCCTAGTTATATTATAGATTTATATTTGCATCCATTTTTTTACACAGGCTCCTTGATAAAGGTAATAAATGTTTCCGAAATCTTGGATATCTTATTTAAGCCCTTCATATACTGACTACTACACCCAAAATAAAAGTAAAAAAATCGAAAGATTAAAATATATAATACAATTGTTTTATATTGTTTTCTATTTGACATTCCCTCGTAACAAGTAGTTGACTTATTTATATTAATGCAATTAAGCGCTTAAATAAACGTAAAAGAATAAAAAATAGGGATATTTATGATGTTTGTTGGCGTTTTTGATAATTAGTCGGAATGGTTGTCCTTAAAATTTGAAACAACAGACACCATCGGCTATATTAGTTGGGAGAGTTGTTTAATTCCACTTGGAAGTATTCCAATTTCGTCAGCTTTTGTTCTGGATGACACAAAAAGCGAACAATTCGTTTAAACAGTTATGTTGCTTTCTTCAAAGGAACGAGAATACAAAGATTACCATTTTTCAACACTTTCAGACAAAAAAAATCAAAATAGATTTTTTTTACGTGTGGATACACAATTAATAGGCCCATGTACAAAATACTATTAGAGATAATTTGGAGGTCTGGCAGTAAAAGATTATACCTCGGATTTTAGAGCACCAGTTAGCACTGCTATAGTCTTACTAAAATTTTTGGTGTATTAGGTTATGTTTCCTTTGACCTTTGACCAAGAGTAGTTTAAATCGAGGAGTCTTTCACTAGCTTATAAATTGTACACCTATTTGCTTTTTTCCATTATTTCCTAGAGCATTTCCATATTTCTCACATCATTTCCTAAATTTCGTTAATATCTCATTTCCTAATCATTCTAATCATACTATATTTCATGTCAGTTTCCTCCATAATTTCATTTTTTGGCCAAATTAATTTAAATATCCTCTTGTATTGTATATCTTTTCTTTTTTAAGATTCTTCTTATGTACCACCTGATGTCATAAAAGACTGCATAGTAACCTTCTTTTTTTACCTCGTTTTTTACTTTAACAGTTAGATGTTGGCTTTCTTCTTTTTTTTTCATCCATTTTTTGGTCTTCTTCATTATTTAAATCCGAGTCTAAATCACTTCCTGACGAATCAGAATTAATGGAAAATTCACTAGAAGACTCTTGTGAGAATTCATCAGTCCTGTCTTCTAGATCAAGGTGTATGGTTGAATTTTAAACAAAAAAACAAAAATGCAAATTTACAAAACCCTAATCAGACCAGTTATTATTACTTATGCTCTAGAAACATCAACTATTAATGTAAAAGAAGAAGAATACCTAGAAATTTTGGAAATAAAAATATTAAGATCAATACTTTGGCCAAATATAACAAGATATAGAAGACTTGTGAGAATTCATCAGTCCTGTCTTCTAGATCAAGGTGTATGGTTGAATTTTGAACAAAAAAACAAAAATGCAAATTTACAAAACCCTAATCAGACCAGTTATTATTACTTATGCTCTAGAAACATCAACTATTAATGTAAAAGAAGAAGAATACCTAGAAATTTTGGAAATAAAAATATTAAGATCAATACTTTGGCCAAATATAACAAGATATAGAAGACTTGTGAGAATTCATCAGTCCTGTCTTCTAGATCAAGGTGTATGGTTGAATTTTGAACAAAAAAACAAAAATACAAATTTACAAAACCCTAATCAGACCAGTTATTATTATTTATGCTCTAGAGGCAATAACTATTAATGTAAAAGAAGAAGAAGCCCTAAAATATTGGAAAGAAAAATATTAAGATCAATACTTTGGCCAAATATAACAAGATATAGAAGACTTGTGAGAATTCATCAGTCCTGTCTTCTAGATCAAGGTGTATGGTTGAATTTTGAACAAAAAAAACAAAAATACAAATTTAAAAAACCCTAATCAGACCAGTTATTATTACTTATGCTCTAGAAACATCAACTATTAATGTAAAAGAAGAAGAATACCTAGAAATTTTGGAAATAAAAATATTAAGATCAATACTTTGGCCAAATATAACAAGATATAGAAGACTCTTGTGAGAATTCATCAGTCCTGTCTTCTAGATCAAGGTGTATGGTTGAATTTTGAACAAAAAAACAAAAATACAAATTTACCAAACCCCAATCAGACCAGTTATTATTATTTATGCTCTAGAGGCAATAACTATTAATGTAAAAGAAGAAGACCTAAAAATATTGGAAAGAAAAATATTAAGATCAATACTTTGGCCAAATATAACAAGATATAGAAGACTCTTGTGAGAATTCATCAGTCCTGTTTTCTAGATCAAGGTGTATGGTTGAATTTTGAACAAAAAAACAAAAATACAAATTTACCAAACCCTAATCAGACCAGTTATTATTATTTATGCTCTAGAGGCAATAACTATTAATGTAAAAGAAGAAGAATACCTAGAAATTTTGGAAATAAAAATATTAAGATCAATACTTTGGCCAAATATAACAAGATATAGAAGACTCTTGTGAGAATTCATCAGTCCTGTCTTCTAGATCAAGGTGTATGGTTGAATTTTGAACAAAAAAACAAAAATACAAATTTACCAAACCCCAATCAGACCAGTTATTATTATTTATGCTCTAGAGGCAATAACTATTAATGTAAAAGAAGAAGACCTAAAAATATTGGAAATAAAAATATTAAGATCAATACTTTGGCCAAATATAACAAGATATAGAAGACTCTTGTGAGAATTCATCAGTCCTGTCTTCTAGATCAAGGTGTATGGTTGAATTTTGAACAAAAAAACAAAAATACAAATTTACCAAACCCTAATCAGACCAGTTATTATTATTTATGCTCTAGAGGCAATAACTATTAATGTAAAAGAAGAAGAATACCTAGAAATTTTGGAAATAAAAATATTAAGATCAATACTTTGGCCAAATATAACAAGATATAGAAGACTCTTGTGAGAATTCATCAGTCTTGTCTTCTAGATCAAGTTGTATGGTTGAATTTTGAACAAAAATACAAATTTAAAAAACCCTAATCAGACCAGTTATTATTATTTATGCTCTAGAGGCAATAACTATTAATGTAAAAGAAGAAGAATACCTAGAAATTTTGGAAATAAAAATATTAAGATCAATACTTTGGCCAAATATAACAAGATATAGAAGACTCTTGTGAGAATTCATCAGTCTTGTCTTCTAGATCAAGTTGTATGGTTGAATTTTGAACAAAAAAACAAAAATACAAATTTACAAAACCCTAACCAGACCAATTATTATTATTTATGCTCTAGAAACATCAACTATTAATGTAAAAGAAGAAGAAGACCTAGAAATTTTGGAAATGAAAATATTAAGATCAATACTTAGGCAAAATATACAGAGACGGATCTGTGCAGATTCTGTCACCTAGAAGAGGAAACACCAGAGCACATCTTATGTCAGTGCGACGGACTGATAAATATGAGGTTCCTGACTTTAGGAGAAGAATATCCATTGGCAAGGGACTACATGAAGGTTACAGTCTCAAAGCTTATAGACTTCGTTAAGAAAATCGGACTGGGGGATGTAATCTAGTTTCTCGAGGACCACAATAGATCTGAAAAGGTCGCTTCTGGCCACCTCTTAAACATCTATCTATCATCTATGCAAAATATAACAAAAGATGGAGAAATAAGACTAAGAAAAAATCCAAAAATAGAAAAATAATTAGGGGGAGGAAATATATAGTGAGATATATAAAAGCAAAAAGGCTAGAATGGATAAGATATATAAAAAGAGCACCAATAGAACAAGGGATGGAGAAATAAGACTAAGAAAAAAATGCAAAAATAGAAAAATAATTAGGGGGAGAAAATATAGTGAGATATATAAAAGCAAAAAGGCTAGAATGGATAGGATATATAAGAAGAGCACCAACAGAAACCCTAAAGAAAATATCTACTTATAATAGTATTTCTCATTTGCAGAGGATTCTCAGAGGATAGCCAGACTCTAGAAGAACTTCAAGAGGAGTTGGTGGTTGCCTGGAATGAGATACCACAGGAGAACATTGACCACCTGATCAGAAGCATGCCTAGGCGCGTTGGAGAATGCATCCACACATTATTAAAGGTAAAAGGCCTTTAAAACAATACAATCATTTTAAAATTTTTATCAATTACTTATTATGCTTCAGTAAATACAAAATTTTATTAAAATAAAATTATTTAAACTGGGTGGGATTGTTATGTCAGTATATTTCTCAAATTCTGTACACCTATTTTCCATAGAAAATTTTATTTTTCAAGTCATATCCAGATTCAAACTATCCACATTATTTCTGTTGCTTTTATTTATAAATAATAAGCAAGTCTTCGTTTAAACTTAACTTCGCTACAATTAACATCATCAGATTATATTTTTTCTAAAAAAAGTTTTGTACCTTTCAATATCGTACATTCACACTAGTCATATTTCCCGAAAATTACTTTCGCAATGGGAATATCCCAAATAAAAAGTAAAGTACTTTATCATGTGTTAAACTGTTAATTGCCAAACAGGATGTCACCAATAAACGTAACGTCGGTTAATTATTTCCCGTCAATCATACCTTTTTGTGATTAAATTAAAGGAAATAATGCAAGTCGAGTGTTTATGAAATTAAATGTAACACAGCAACCTGAGAAAACACCGATAACAATCAAAGTTGAGGTTTTTCAGTCCCATTTTACGTGTTTTTAATCCTTCAATTTGATAATGTATAGTTTCCGGTACGAGCAAAAATCAAAGTTTTATTTCAAATGTCATCTCACTCAAAGACAAGAAGTATCGTTATCAATATTTTTGGTTGTATCACTAACTCTTCCGTTTAAATAATTTTATAAATAAATATAAGGATTTTTGGAATAGTCATCAAACAAAAAAAAATTTTTATACAAAGGAAATAAATAGCAAGGTAGAAGAAAGTCGCCGCCGCTGGCTTTATTTTTACCTAAATCTATTTATATCTAACCCAATTACATTGACGACTCGAAATTGAAAAACATTTTTTTTATCGCGACTAGGTCGCTTAAAGTTAATGTAACCTACATGTGGGTGATTGCGATTGGTTATTCGATCAAAAGGTGGAAAAATATCGGTTGGTTACATATTTATAGGACAGGAAAGTTGAAGATTTCAAGAGGTTCCCGAAATACTGGTGGCCTAAGTTCAGGGAGACTTTATTAAGATCGATTTTTTTAAATTTTTATTTTGACTTTTATCAACTCGCTTTCTACTTAGTTTTTTGTTTTAATAAATAGTTTATATTTTTTGATTTTTTTTAATAAATAAAAAAATAAGAAGAGAGCGAGTTGAAATACAACAAACTGAATCCTTTTTCTATTTACAGTTTTTTAAAATAATGTATAACTTGGGGGTAATTATAGAATTTAATTATTTCTGTTCATAAATTCCGATATCCTGCATTGTCTATTACCGTATGGCAACATTGTATGACTCAACAATGAATAAAGGAAAATACCAAAATCAATGTCACACATTTTTATTAACACAACTAAAGAACAGCGACTAGTATCGGCCTATAAGCAGGCCATCATCAGTCTAGAAAAAACATAAATAAAGTAAAACAATGCAGATTACAAAATTATCAATAAACCTACCTTAAATTTAGTTACATTTAATATCATATTAAATTTAAAAAGATAATTGCTGTGGCCTTTATTTTTTGTTTACTCTATTGTTATTAAATATTGACGTTTTTCCGGTCCCTTTGAAAACCTTTCTTTAATATAATAATATAATATTCTGGATCAAATGGCACCTTGGTCGTAATTTTCGGTGAATATCCCAAAAATTTATGAAAAATCCTACATTATGTGAATCTGACTAACAAGTTAAAACCGACGGAGTTAAATTCCTCCTTCTACCACCCAATAATTCTGAAATTAGCCCAAGTTGCTCGTTTTTATATATAGGATGTACCAGATGATATTTACTAACTTTCAAAAGAAAAGTGATGACGCGGTACTGTTGGCTCTTAATATTAACTTTAAGGTAAAGAAACTTAATAAATTCTATATCAAGCTTGACCGTTTTCTATGAAAAAACAACTACTTCCTGGGCTATATGCCCCAACGGACATTGAATTACATTCCAACAATGATTATTTCTTTTATTTTGGTATATTGAAATTATAAAAAAAGCTCTACAGGAGGCTCTACAGTACAAATTAGAATTTTCAAACAGAAATGTTTGGCTTTTATCTGAAAAATGCTAGATTTTAATCTTAAATTTATATCTACCAAAGGTTACACGTGACGGGAAATCTGGAGATTATTTTAAAGGATCAGCAGGTGGAATTTGGGAAGTGGGTAATCACCACTAAAAAAACGCGGGCAACACACGTGTGTTTAAAACTGGGGTGAATACTACTACCATTTAAAATACAATAATTTTGAAACATTGGTCCAAAATAACAATTAATATGGTTGTTGAACCTTGTACCTAATTATTTAAAAGCTAATCTAAAATAATTAGTAACAAAACAAGATACTTAATAAATCGTTTTAAATAGAATTATGTTTATAAATAAAAAATTTCAAAGTATGATACTTGTGTAGTATCTCTTATCCGTGCAGGATGTAAAAACAAACATTTTTAATTTGCAAAAATATGATAAAAACTATGGAGATAACCTAGTTTCTAGTGCCAAATCATTTTCGACATGCGAAAAATGATAATTTCATTGAACTCTTTCGAACCATATTAAATATGTGTTATAATTAATTTATTTTTGGGCTAAAAATTGAATTTATGTCATCGGCAAAAACCTTGTTACGCGATTAGAGCGAGCAGCCAGTAGGACACGAGAGGCATCATAATGAGAAGGCATTGCAAATATTTTTGTCAAATGTCATATTTTATCGTTATTAGATAATCTGTTTTAAATAAAATTGGCGATTGCAAGGATCAATATACAATTTATTTAACATAGGTATACTTTTATGCATAAAATTAGGGTCACTCAGTATAATTTGAAGATATTTTTATTTTAGGTACCTATTCGAATTTTTCTGGATTGTAACACACTTGACTAACAAATTTCTTGAATAAAAACAAGTTTTGTTTGTGGTTCAAAGTGTATTGAAACATCAACAATTTTACTTTGATTTGGTTTTCGTTAATACAAAAGAATTTTAAGAAATTCAGAAGCTATGATTCCCTCTGGCAGTGATAACAGCCTGCAATCGACAAGGCATGCTTTGAATCAGATTTTGGATTACATTCTATGGAAGATTGTCCCATTCCTGCACCAATATATCACCAAGCTCTCAAGAGTTTCTGAGAGCTAACACATGTCTACGCAAATGCCTGTCTATTTCATCCCAAACATGTTCTGCTGGATTTAAATTTGGACAAATATGTTTTATAATTTTTAACAATTATTAAAAAACTATGGTTGCAATAGATCAATGCTCCTATACTCCTGAGCTTCCTAACACTAATCAATCACCCTGTATGTATTCGGTAGTAGGTATATTCTAAACTTATAATTTTAAATTTTGTGTGTGCAAGAAAGGGACTGGGAGGCGGTGCATTATTTAAGAAGGTAAGTTACATAAAATGAACAGATAATCCACTAAAATGACTTTATTGAGAATGGTATTAATTGAGCACCTTTTTGATTATGCACATTTTAACGAGCTTCGGATGGTATAAATTGTTCAGAAATTTATTAAGCATCGTAATTATTCTGCCCTGGGCAATTGCGTACATTTTTTAATTGCTATGAACCTAAATTTAAGAAAATCGTATGTAAAAACTTGAGTTTCTGTATTGTCTCATGTTGAAGCTCGTTAAGATGTGCATAATCGACCAGTGCACAATAAATAAGGTGCTCAATTAATACGATTCTTAATAAATTCATTTTTGTGGATTATCTGTTTATTTTATGTAAGATACGAAGTAGAGATACGAGGTGTATCGTGCTAACTTTACGTCAAGTTAGCAAAACCGTTAATAACAAAAAAACTAAAAGAGCTGCAGAGCTTTGCACTGCAAAAAATTGCAATTACTGCGAAAATAAGTTTTATATTTTGACAAAAATTTGAAGAAACCTCGTATAGGTACCACATAAGTTGTTGACAATAAAAGTAGGAATTGCCAAAACATTTAGAACGAACTAAAACCACAAAAGGAAGTTATTTAATTGTAAAATAGGTAACCAAGTTAATCTAATCGCATTTTTAATCACTATAAAATGTATAGTAAAATAAAACAAGGTTAGGATTTGATACTGTAACCGCATTATAAAATATACCTTGAACAAATTACTAAAAAAAACATAATAGATATAAATAAAGATATTGGGTCTTTGTATAAAAAAAAAGACCTAAAAGCAATACTTAGTAAAAAATAAAAGAATACCTAGTCATATTTACATCTATGTTAAAAAAACATTAAATTTTCTGTTCGCCGAACACGTATAATTAAATTTATTATTACTGTTGTGGATGCAATTTGAGTTACTTAAAATAAATTTACGATTCAAAACAGCAACATTGTAAGACGTGAACTACTAGGTAAAATAAATAATTTTGTATTAAGTTGTAGACAACATTTAATTTATCAAAAATATTTTTATACTTACGTAAATCAATTATTAGAAGCATTTTTATTTGTTTATGTTAATGGTAAGTAAATTTTATTTATTTAGAATATTCCTACAGGTTAAAAACCAAAAGTTTTCACTTACGGATGTTGTAAATCAAAACAGTTTATAATAAAAGTGACAAAATAAACAGACGAAATTTTAGCCTGCCTCGTAAGTGGGTATAATATGTTTCGTTGTGTATTATTCCAATAGATGGAGGTAATTTTATATAAAAGATAAAATATTCTACAAATATTGTTTCTAATTTAAAAATATTAAACTAGCATGCAGACAAATACCACTATAATTAAAAAATACTGATAAAATGTATATAGTTAATAATATTTACTTTTCCTTAACAGAACAAATCGAATTTAAAAACAAATAAACATTACACCATAGCTATTATTAAAGATTAACATGTTAAGCACCTGTTATTTACTAAAAATAACATCAAAATCAGACCTTTTCACGCCATGATAACTATACACAAAGTATAATCTATCACTTCCCCTTCTAAAGAGTCTTTTAAATAATGTGTTACCAGTTTGTTAGTAACCAATAAAAATAAATGTAACTACATAAATCGACACCTGCCAATGAACAAGTTGAAGATACAAGCACCACCCACCTGTCCAATCAGGCAAAAACGAGCGCAGGTGAAAATGATCACGTGAGGACAGGTAGAAAACCACCTGTATCGCTTTAAATCTAACAACCAATCGTATTACTCCTAATAATATTTAAATAAGAAGAAAACAGAGATTGTTTTATATCTACATGAAATATAAGATAAATAATTTTGAACTAAATTGATTGTACTAACCTTTACTTTTTGAAAGTCCATCTTATTAAGGATAATAAAAAACTCTTCGTTTTAACAAAACTTCCAATATTTATTTAAAAACTGCTTTTTTGAGTCTTTTAAAAAAGCAGTTTTTAAATAAATATTGGAAGTTTTGTTAAAACGAAGAGTTTTTTATTATCCTTAATTTTGAACTAATTTAACTAATTTAAAAATTATTGCCGAAGATTAAAAGTTACAGGAGTTTAAAATGCTTAAAAAAATAGTTAAAATAATAATTTGTATTTCAACACTACATTTATTCACTTAATAAATGGTGTAAATTAGTTTTTGACTCTTTTTAAAACAATACTAGAAAATTTAAAGTATCTAACTAAGGTAAAATTTTATAGAAAAAAAGATAAATTGTTTCTAAATAGGTAAATACTTTGGCACACAATTCCAAACTGATGAAATACCTGCGTGTGGGGTGACCCCTAAAGTGACTGATGTCATGGTCTCCCTCTCTCGTCAATTGTTTACAAACAGTTCTTCTTTAATTGGAACAAAAGCAACAAGACAACAACAAAACACGTAAAAAACTAAAATCTTGATTTGGCACTGATTAAACACAAAAATAAAAGGCGATCAATGATGCAGAGAACTAATGGAACGTTTTACTCACGTTGACAGGTGTTCCAGACATTGGCTAAACTCCACAGTCTATAGGAGTAACTGTCGTAACACCCAAACATGCTCTCACTACGCGCCACCATGGCAAACTACTATCGTGAGCGACACGCTCTACAGATGAGAGCTCTATGTAACTGTGTTTTGATCAGGACAGGAGCATCTCCATCCCCCTACTTCGGCTTCGATGTGTGTGGAGTGTGTGCCGCGCTCTCCCCACCTAATTCGCGAAAACGTAGGCGCGCGCACGCGTCCATCACAGGATTCCTACCTACCTACATTCACCGTGGAGTAGCCGAAGTTGCCGAAGTCAGTACAGGCACTTGTCGTCGTTTAAAATATCTTATATTACTCTTTCCTCAACATCTCATCGTTTTTCATTCACATATATACGAAATAAATGAGATACTGATAACACTTTATCACGTTACGATATTATTTTTCGTTAAGGAGAAATCTCTTACTGATAATTACTGATTACTAATAATTTTTTATGGTTTTTAATGTTTGTAGTTTTTGACCTGGTCAGGTTAGAATTTATTTTATATTTTTAGTTAGTTAGATTAGTATTTGTTAAAAATTACTTAATGTACACGATTTTTTAATTTAAGTGTAAGTAACATAAGTGATTCATAGAGGTCATCAGTTGTATATTTTACCGAAATAGATTTAATATTAATTTTGCTATCTATTATAATTTAGTCAGTTCTTATTAGATGTTGTTTTTTTTTATAAAATAGTGAGTATTTGTGTGCACTTGATATTTTTCATAAAAAAGTTTATCTTCAAGAAATAATCAAATTATACGTTGTTTATAAGACGGAATGGCGGAACATTATTTTATTATATGCAGGAAACAAATTTTTTAACTAGGTGTTTAATTTATTAATAATAATGATTTAAATGTTGTCCTTTGTTTTCCAATAATTTATGGTCACGGTCTATAAAAGAATAAAACATAGTTACGTTACAAAAAAATTAGTCTGTTGTACCTATTTCCTAACTAAGCCAGACAATAGAGACATAATAGTATATTAAACAACGCATTTCATATGGAATTCTGTTATGACACGAGTTCAAGTTTAAAAAACGAATCGCGAAGCGATGAGTTTTTTAAAGAACGAGTGTCACAACAGCCATATGAAATAAGTTGTTTATAATATTTTTTATATTTTGCCCTTTTTACCATTTTTTAAATTAATTTATTATTTTTACGTAATACTGAAAATTTTGATTTTAAAAAGTATGTCGGTAGCACTGTGTTATTTATAACATTTGACAGTTTTGACATTTTAATTATCAAATGTTAATGTTTTAAAATATTTTAAAAAGAATAATATACCAATAATAATATATTATATAAGTAAAATATTATATTCATATTCACAGATACTTTCTTAAAGAACAATATAAAATTAATAAATTGCTATTAGCCACAAACGTCATTGTCAATAGTCTTGCCTTTAGATACTTCACTCATGTCGCCAACCATTTAAAACAAAAATTTGCGTGCGTAAAAGTTACATTACGATACGCAAATGCGTTTTATAATGAAGATTTTTATAAGTGCAAAATATAAAAAGATAATTTTAAATGGCACCATATGGCAAGTAATACATCATTTGAAGGCTTGTTTCAAACCCTTTCCAATGATACCAAAAAAAATTAATTCTTCTTCCTTATTTACAACTTTCAACCCAAAATTATTAAAGTTTTTAAATATTTTATTTGGTAAAAAAATACGTTCTAATAATAAAAAAAAATTAAATAATATGTTCAAAATGTTCACCATTTACTTCTTCGTAATAAAAAAAACTTTACCGACTTTTTATTTAAATCGAATTCTTTGCTTTAAATGTAGCTACAATGCTACTGCCGTACTAAAAATTTAAAATGTTTGGCACTATACTTTTCTTGTTTAAATTCAAGTTTTTATTTTTATTTCTTTTTGGTTCATATCTTAATAATAATTTGTAAAAATAGTAAAATTTTACCTCTTTACCATTATTGTGATTTAGTAAATTATCCGTTAATAATAAATAAGAGTTTTTTAAAATATCGCGAACTATGCAGGAAAAAGTTGAAGCAGTATAAATTATTGGTGAGTCTAGAACTAATCTGCATGAAGCCGAACGGATTTTTAATGAAAGGCATCCAGATCGACCAATATCCAGACAGTACCTGAGACAACTCTTAGATAAATTTCATAGAACGGGAAACGTTGCAGACGCTAAGCGAAGTGGTCGACCTGGAATTAGTGAAGACAAACAAGTCGAAATAGTTGCCGAAATGGTAGTCAACCCCATACAATCCACCTCAAATGTTGCACAAACTTGTGAAGTGTCTTCATCAACTGTAAAAAGAGTTTTAAAGAAACAAAAATTTCATCCTTATAAAATGAAAATGCTCCATATGCTGACAGAGAAGATGATCCAGATCGCAGAATTGAATTCTGTGAGCAAATAAGAAATAAAATAGAACAGGATCCTTATTATCTTAAAACAATTTGCTTTAATGATGAGTGCTCTTTTTTTCTTAATGGTAAAGTTAATCCAGAACGTAAGATACTGGAATGACACAAATCCTCACCTTTTTTATGAAGGTCACACCCAGTTTCCTCAAAAAGTGATTGTGTAGGCAGGAATTTTGGGAAACTACATTGTTGGGCCTATATTTTTAAACGTAAATTTAACTGGGGAAATTTATCTGGAGGAATTACTCCAGAATGGTATTGAACCCCGAATCTTAGAGATTCTTGAGGATCATGCTGACGAGTTCCATGATATGGAAATAACTTTTCAGCAGGATGGTGCTCCTCCCCATTATTATCAACCTGTTATAAATTATTTAAATGAACAATATCCAGAGGTGGATTGGACGACGGGGTCCAAAAGAGTGACCTGCGCGTTCTCCCGATATGAACCCACTAGATTTCTTTTTATGGGGGTATCTAAAATCAAAAGTTTATGGTACACCAATTGAGAGCATTGACGAATTAAAGCGAAGAATTAAGGTTAATTTCTAGAGGGACACTTGAACGCGTTCGGGAAGAGTTTTCTGCTAGACTTTTTTATTGCCAGGAAGTAAATGGTGAACATTTTGAACATATTATTTAATTTTTTTTATTATTAGAACGCATTTTTTATACCAAATAAAATATTTAAAAACTTTAATAATTTTATAATTTTGGGTTGAAAGTTGTAAATAAGGAAGAAGAATTAATTTTTTTTGGTATCATTGGAAAGGGTTTGAAGCAAACTTTCAAATCATGTATTACTTGCCATATGGTGCCATTTAAAATTATCTTCCGCCATTTTTTATGATTACGTCACCTACTGTCTATAAAAAAGTAATATACATTCCCAAAATTTCAAATTTCTAATTCTTAAGGTTCAAAAAATAAATGGGGGAGAAGGGACTTTAGAACCGCACTGTATATACTTGCAATTTATTATTATTTCGTATACCTACATCTACTAGAATTTCATATAGATTCTTTATAGATTTTTTATTCCATATTAATGTATTATTATAATTCCATATAAGCATACTGTTATTTCATGCATATTTACTATTTTTCCTAATATCAATATTGGAATTTTTGATTTTCTTACTTTACATCTTTTTAATTTAGGTGATATAATTCACTAATGCCAGATATATTATTTATGACAAATGTACTTAACCTTATATCACAGAAAAATCAAATTATAACCACCACTCTTGAAAAAAATCCTAATTATTTAAGCATGTTGTTGATACAATTCCTTAAAACATTGCCTACTTATTATTAGAGGTTTTACTACTGATAATTTATGTTTAAAATAGGGTTTTAAGAAAAATATGTCTTTAAAATTATTTGTACCAGGATAATTTTGTGATATTTTAAAGTAAAAAACGTTGCATTCTAATACAAACTCTATTTCAGTGATAAAACATAACATATCACAAAAATCAATAGTAATACATAAATAAGATCCAATCAAACGGTATACCATCAATACCTCAGTTACTTTCATACCGTGGCTTATTTTTATAGCATATATTTCACTACTGGCATTCTATTTTTTCAAATATATTAAAATACATGGATAAGTTCACAAGTTTTTCAGTAAGAAAAAATATATTTCCATTTTGTCTTCGCATCAGTTGAGATTTAGTTCTAATCAAGAAGTCTCTGTATTTTTCTACCTTGGTAAATAATGGACTTTAATACCTCAACAAAGTCAATAAAGTTACGTATATAATAGACTAATAGAAAAAAAAAATATTTAAAACGCTTCACAATATTTTTGTTATTTCTGTTTTAGTGAATTAATTTTTTCAGAAAATATTTTAATTTTATTTCTAAAATAATGTGACAAAAATAGAAGATGGTTGATTGTATGACATTAAGATGAGTCTGATGTAAAAAAATTTTCTCAGCCTAGTTTTTAAAGGTGACTAGAACGAGACTAAAATTAAGTTTTTCTAAAATTTCAGTAAAGCTACAAACTTGAAATTCTGTAATTTTCGTAATCTTGTAAAGAACCAATCATGAGTATTTTTTACATACCTGTTACATTATATGGGGGTGAAATTGGCAACCGTGACTTTTATCGTGATAAAGTGTTATTAAAAAAATTAATTGATTAATTAATTAAAATCCGTTGGTTATATAAAGCTTTTTTTATTATTAATTTTATTTTCAAAACCACTACAGCTGCTTGGAGCAAAATAAACGTAAAAATAAACTGTACGAAAGTTTTAAGCTACTGAAATTAAAAAAAAACCTGAAGAAATTAAAACTAGCCATAAGAATCCATAAAACTCTGTAAATATAATATCCAGCTAATATCTATTACATTTTTGGACATACATTGTAAACACTTTTGTTAAACGCGGTAAATCATCCATAATTATGGGTTTTTCATTTGACTTTTGTTAAAATTGATCTAAAGCCATGTATAATTAAAAAACCTCAAAAAAATCAAATATAAAGAACTAAAATTTAAAATTATTGAAACTTACCCATATACTAAAAAAACTAAATTTTTATCAGTCAATAAAATTATACTTCAATTTTACAAAATCACAAATTAATTAACTGTCAATTTTCTTTTCACACAATCTCTCCTTTTTTCTTCCACAAAATATGACGAACTTGTAGGGAACAAATACAAAATACAAATGATATGGATTACCTTCCACTTTGAAATTTATTATTACACTTAGGTCACAGCGATAACGAACAAACTATTGGTAGAAAAGAAACTAAGAACGAAGTAAAATAAACATTCTTTAACAGATGAATATCCCCTATTTTGATCCAGCGGCGTCTCGTTGGGTTTAAGCTTAGGGGAACACTACAATGAAAATAAAAAGGTACCTAACAGACCAGTAGCTTTTATTAAGTGATATTTTCTGTTTTATACAGCCAGGTCTACTAATTTGTACCCTGTACGGCTTCATTGTTTCATAGAATCATTTAAAAGGTAAATACCGATGTCATTAGTAAACAAACACCTAGATAAGATGAGCAAAGAAGGCGAAAAGAAAATATTTGTGTTGATTAAGAAAAACTCAAAGTCCGGTCTATATTGATTATTGCAAAATCAATCTATGAACGGTTAATTGCAATAAACATGTATCTACACTGCTCAACAATGGAATTGTCGTTAGTTAATAGTAAATCAATTATGGTATCTGATAATGCTACCATTTTTGTTAGTAACCAATTTAAGACATTTTGCATCAATCGCGGTATTTTCCAAAAATTCAGCGCACCTGGACATCCAGCAACCAATGGAGTAGCAGAATGTAAAAGCTATGACTAATGAACGTGGTTCTGTAAAAAATAAGGTCCAAGAAATTTTGTTAAAGTGTCAGGCCACTCCCCTTACGTGTGGTAGATCTCCTTCAGAACTCTATTTAAAAAGAAATATCAGAATCAAACTTGATGTAATTAGACCAATGAAACAGTCTAAAACTAAGGAAGAATTTCAAGGAACACGAAATTCAAGTGTAGGAGACAGAGTACAAGTTAGATTCTACGAAGGAACTAAGATGTCGTGGAAATTCGGTAAAATTATTAAGAAATTTGGTTCTCTTCATTATCAAGTTCTTTTGGATGATGGGTATTCATATAGATCAAATTCGCACTACTCTGGTTTCAAGGAAAAAAGTTACATTTGCAGATGAAGTGCCCCAAACAATAGAAAGGGATAAACACCAAAACATTCAAGATCATATATACCACTTATTTTGCAACCAACTAATATAATACCACCACGAAATGGGAATAATGAATTACAAGAAGAGCTACATGCACCACGACGTTCAGGCAAACGATTACGAACTCTAATTTCAAATAGTTTTTTCCTGGTTTACCTATATCATTCTTTATTTTATCTATATCATTCTTGCTTGATAGCGAGTACCGCAAGTTCTGAAATTAATAAACATGCGCAATGATAACATTTTCTTTTTAAACAACCAAATTTGTTTTTAATGTAAAGTGTAAATAGACTATGGAAGTGTTTTTTTACTTCTTAGTTTTTGAACTGTTTTGAAAACGTTCACAGTTTATTACTGATCTTAATAATGTTAAAAAACCCCAAGTAATAATCGTTTTTTGTTCCCACATCTCTGATATTGCCTAAATCCTTGTAATCTGATAACTGCTCTTCCTATATATAATTTAGTAGATTTTCATCCATATTTAAAAAGTTGTTTTTGAGGTTATATTAATCATGGGTGCATTTATGCCATATTAAACTGGTTACTGGTAACGTACGATAACAAAATTGTTGGTTGGAACGAAGCTATTATTTTTGTACGCGATTTTCTGAAATGTAAAAAATATCAACTTCAGTTGTTGAGCAGTGTATTATTATTATTATATCATTTTTATTGTTTGGTAAACTCCTTGTACAGCAAATTATTATGCAAATTATATTTACGGCTCCCAACTAATTTTTTTATCAAATTTTAATGAAAGGAAAAAGAATAGGACGCAAATGGTCAGATAATAAAAAAAAACAGGTACAAACCCGGATTTTGTGTGTGTATATGTATCCCCTTTTAGCTTATGGCTCGTTTTGTGATTGTGTGAAGAGAGAAAGCACGGTGTGGGCGACAGATGGTGACTGCAATAATAATCGAAACACCTCCGGGACGTGTTAGAAAATGGGGCAGATTTCTCGTTCCCTCTTTTGAGAAGAACACAGGTCTTTGAAACGACCTGCAAAGGGCTACGAAGCCCATTACAGATTTTAAAGGTACTAACACGAGTCGTCCTTGGAGAATTTCAAAAGGGTACAAAAATAAATGCACTTGGAAAAGTATCATTGGAAGATTGAATAGATTTGATTTATTATTGTTAGTATAATGACATTTATTTAATGAATCATTTATGCATTACCTGAAAAAATATAGATTATAGCAAAATATTTAGTTATGATTATTGTAGTAAATGTAATATTAATAGCCGTTAAGTATTATAATAAATATTGATATAAATAATAATAAATAGTAGACTCTAATTGTCTTTTATTATAAATACACCTTTGGCTACAACATTGTACAGTGTTGTCAAAGTTATTTATCAATGATACGATTTTCCATAAAAAGTTATTAACCAATAATAATACTGTAATTGTCTAAAAATAATATTCCATTTGTATTCCTCTCTGATCTCCAGGAGATATTGGTTTGACATTTCTTCAAAAAAGCACAGATATCATACGTTCTGTTGGAATATACCGCCGTGATGTCATTTGTGAAAGCTGCTCTGTGTTCTGTGGAATCTGTAGTTCTAGTAATAGTACATTTGATGCATCAAAAGAAAATCCTATTTTATTAAAATAAAATCATTTAAACTGGGTGTTCGGATTTTTATGTCACTTAGTATAGTATACTTTGGATTTATTTTGTTTCTGCGAACCTCGCTACGCTCGGCACGCAGTGATAGGTTTTTAAAATATAGTCTATGTTACAATAATTGTGTAATTGATAAAACTATGTAAGATACTGTAATAAAATAAAAAGTATATTTATAAAAAGTTATTTTGTTCGGTAAGGACGTTTAAGTATGTAAATAGATGAAAATTACTGATTAGTTATAAATTAATTTCTCTTACCCTTGGAAAAAATATCCTCCTGTAAATTACAAGCTTAAAATGAGTTTTTAATAACGTAATCTTTATTTGCCAATATTTTAAATTGTAATTGCTAATTGAAACCAATAAATGTTTGCTCCTCGTAAATGAGTCCATGTTATTTAGTGGGTATAAGTAAAATACCTACAAATCTATATCTACTAGAGGTATTTTTGGCATCTAATTATATCGCGTTACAGTTATTAGAATAAATTAAATATTTAGTGTGTGGATAATAAACTTTTAAATATATTTACAAAAACTACACGTACTTCTTGGTGAAATTCGAAACGGCTTCGATAATGATTACTTCATTCCAATTTCCAAATACAAAATCATAAATTTAAATAACCCGTAATGTACGGTATTTTAAGAAACGTTAGAGAAGTCAAATAGAAATTTGCTATTTACAATGTATTCGAGAATAGTAAACATTACAGAGACGTACGTGTAAAGGGTTTTAGACGGTAACGAAAAACATTAAAATTTGTTATATCGAATTTTTTTTTACAAAACCTAAAACTTTGTTTTTATATTTTGAATAAGCATGATTTTTTGGGGAAAAAATATTTTTTTTTTTTGATATTTTGCCTTATTCAAAAAATTTTGCCAAATTTTCCATGGGAAACTTTATTAGTCTTGCTTCTCCACTCCACTCTTAAAAAGAAGAAACATAAATAAAAAACATTTCCAATCACGAATTTTTTAATAGTCTATATTCTAAATTTTTTTTTATTTAAATTAAAGTGTCTCAGATGCTAAGGCCATTGACATTGCATTCGACTAGGACATGTTGGACGGATAGTTGAGCATTGCATATCTCACAGTTTGGGGGATTTTCGGAGGCCATGATATGCCCATGAGAAAAGCGAGTGTGACCTATTCGTAATCTTATAATCGACATCTCTTTTCTATTCATGCCTGGCATCTTGGGTGATGGTACATTGGGTTGTATTGTAAAGAGTTTTGTATTGCATCTACTCCAATGATTTTGCCATGTTCGCAGAGTTGTTTGTTTGACGCTTTACTTGAGGTCTTGGTAGAGTTGGATGTTTTCTGGTGGCAAATCTGAGGTGCATGCTTGTTTTGCTGCTTCATCTGCTCTCTCGTTACCAGCAATTCCGATTTGTGAAGGTATTCTAAATTTAAAACTTCTCTTTTAAAGCTTATAATTTCTCAGGGAAACAACTTGGCATAGAGGTAAGATGTAAGGTAAGATGTACTTCCCTCTAGGATCAGTATAACTGTGCAATGATATAGAAGCACCAGAAAAAAACTAAATCATGCTGATCTTTACAATAACTTAATATATTTGTGTTACAATTCCATTTTATCTATGTATAAAATGAAGACTCAATCAAAGTAAACAGTTTAATAATGGAGAACTTCCAAGATTTATTTGTTCATTAACAACTTTAAATTGTTGATCTTCTAGATGTCTTTTTATTTAGAGTTCTTCAAGCAAATCTAAATTTTGTTTTTTATCACAAATGTGTAGTATTTTTTTCAACATTTACCTAAGTGATTGGTTTTGTAAAGGAACCTACCTCAAAGTCTGGCGTACCTAAAAGGACAACAATTCCCTCAATTTCAACCTGAACTAATAAGAAAAATACGGTTGGTAACAAACGTAACATCTTGTAGAGAGAATAAAGTATATATAATAAGAAATATCTTACAATTATTAGATAGCACGTGTTAGCCAAATGTTGTATATAGTCTCGAAACAATAATACAAAAACTGCCCTTTTTCTACAAGTAGAAGGTGTGTTGTAGCAGCTAAAAGGAAAGAAATACCAGAGGCGTTACTACTTAATTTATATAATTATTAAATAAGCACAAATTTTTCTTAAGGGATAATTTGTAATTTGGGATAAATTCAATATGTTAATAAATACTTAATATTTCCAATCGACAAATAAACGTGAATTAGTTTATTAAATAATTTCGACTCTCTGTAGTACAACTAAATCATTCTTATCTGATAACAATGCAAAAACCTTGTACCTATTAATTTTGATATTGTTATGTAATTATTGGCCCAGCCACGTGTATCCCTTAATATTGCAAACTTTTGATTTCTTATCTACACTTAATCAATAGTTAATTTGCAAATCAATTTAATAGAATGACTGAAATTCCCACGCTAAAATTATAAAATGTATTCAACGGAAAACCTAGAAACACAAGAGTTTTCATAACATCAATAATTAAGTTACTATTTTGTTTAAATTCCCATCACATGTATTAACAAAAAATAGAGCTTAGGTACATAAACTTTAAGTTCCTGTCTTACATCGATTTACAGTGTCTGGTCGTCTTGGATGGTGTTACTTATATATAATTTCATTTTTACACAGAAAATACATCGCGGAAAATGAGAAATAAACTGGAATACATTTTCCGCACGGATTCCTTTCAATAGAAGAGTCGGAATCAATGAAAAAGAAACGATGATTCATTCCACGTACGCACACGTTTTTCACGTACGCACAATAAAAATAAAAACAAGGTCATTTTTATTACGGACTTTGTGGGGTGACTTTTAAGCACCCCCATATGAAACGCGCGTCGCAGACTGTGCCCTCGATATCTCGTTGTCAGTTCTCACATGGCAAATGCCCGCATTACTACGGGGATTCTTTTAATGAATTTATTCTGGATACCTGGGGTGAGTTAACTCTATTAACGGTAAAAATAAATATGTCAATTTAAAAACTGGTTATTGTTTTTGTTTAATTACGTTTATGATGGAAAATTTCATAGTTTTATTACAACTAATTAATTATAACCAAAAAAAATTAGTTTAGATTGATTTGTTTAAGTTAGGTTAGATTATGGTAGGTTAGCCAAATTTAATAATTTCGAAAATAGATAAATGAGGGCGCTTCTTTAATTACTAATTTTATCCATGTGCGACCATGGCCAATATTAACTTTATTTTTTCCAATTTTCCTTGGGTTTAAAAATTTATTGTAAAAATTAACAATTCATTAATTTACAAGATTTGTTACTAAACACAAAAAAAATTAATTTTAATTTAATAATCCTAAACGTTATTCTTATTCATCTATAAATCTCAGTTGACGGGCTTAGTCTGATAATCAATATTTTCGACATATTCCCACTGAAAAGTCTAATGGCGTAAAATCAGGAGACCGTGCTGGCTGTTCGTTGAATCCACGAACTAATTCAAAGAATAGCATTATTTGCAGTTAGTTATTATTTTGTTGACTATGTTTTTGGAAAATTTACATGGCGATAAAGTCAATTCCAGACTTACAGATATAAAACTTATGGAAAAAGAGATTAAAACATAAATTCCCAACGCCAGAAATGAGGATTAACAGCTACCAATTTTAATCCGGTGCACGAAATGAGGACGCATCCCAACTCGTGCCCACTAACCCCTTAAAAGGTACAATTATTTGTATACCTAACTTGTGCTCGATTGAAAAATTTATCTGTTCAAATTACCATCCCATTTTGTCTAAACTCTATAGGAAGAGGTATTATTGTTAAATTGGGTTTTCCTGAAGTACTTACTAGAAAGGATTTTGTTTCGGGTTTGATATTTATGAATGAGTTAGTTTTATTTCGTAATTGGGATGGTTAAGAGCAGCTCTATAAACATGTCGAACCGCGAAGTATCAAGTCAACGTGGGAAAATATTATTAATTGTAAAACATTACAAATTTAATCAAAGCAGCAAAAAGTTAAAATCTGGAGAAATTAAGTGGGTGTGTGTGAATAGAAAGTGTAACGCATATTTTTGGACAAACGGTGATTCCTAACCTAACCTAACCTAACCTAACCTAACCTAACCTAACCTAACCTAACCTAACCTAACCTAATCTAACCTAAGATATCAACATTTACTTTCGTTAAAACAGTATCTTGGTATAATAGTATTAATAATATGTGCAATATATTTAATTAATACGTTTTATAGTAGTTTTATTTCAAATAAATGACAACTGTATATGTAGGTCTTGAATATTTAATTATAATAAATAAGAATTAAAAACCTCTGCGAAATGAGAACCCCGAGTTGAGAAAACACCATAGTTTACTAGTTTTAGGTTAAATGGACTAGTTTAGTAGGATCATATTAATCAAAATGATAGCAATATATATTTAGGATAAGATACCTACTTACTTATATTGGTATTCATTTTGCAAGTAATTTTTCTCATTTCGTAAAATTTAGCAATAAATAATTAGTAAGTTTTAAACGGAGCGCCAACTAATAACCAATAATGAAGTGTGTTTAAAAGTCAACGTTGTCACATTTTAGCTACGTTCGTTTCAAGTATTCTCAAAGAACTGACGGCACAAAACACCGTGTTCTGTGACCAGTTGACAAGATATATGACAGGAGAGAAAATCGTGTTTATCTCTAAATAAACAAACAAGACCCCTATTCTTGACGGTGATAGAATAGAACAGCCAATAGAAAGTGGATGTGGTTCTATTGAAAATGCCAAAACCGTATTCTTGAAATTCGTTCTCTCACTGTACCGATAGAAGGGTTGCTCCCCGAAAAAACAATTACTTCTATTGGTTATTTTTGAAGGAACCGCTATAACACCAAGAGAAGGTGTTAGGGATTTTTATTTTCGAACCAAAAATAGTATAGAAGTAATTTCTTTCATAAACCAAACACAACCAAACAACAAATTAAACTAACGAAAATGACAGAATATTTTGTTTAGTGTTTTACTCCTTATTTGATAAAGTGTCAATCAGAGAACAAAAATATCGATATATTTATCTCTTTTTAATGTCAACAAATAAGAGAGAGAGATAAGTTTCTCGGTTATTATTAAAGCATATCGACAACATCGCAAATTTTCTACCAATCTTATTGAAACACGTCACTTACCACTTATGACGTATGTAACCATTAAATTTAAATTTCAAAAGCCGATTATGGCTAGAGGATTAATTTTATAAAAATTTTATTTGTACAGTTGAACCACTAAAAACCTATTTTATAAGATGCAAATATAAAAAAAATCACTAAACTAGTCCATTGCTTCACGATGATTGTAAATGAAGTGTCCTCTAATTAAAAATAACACATTTTACGACAGTACAAGATAATGTTTTTAATTTGGCTTTCGTTAACCACACACCTTTGAGTTTCCTGTACCTTGCCGAAATCGTAGACAAAGAAGATGTAAATTGTTGGTTAGTAATTTATATATATAGAGAATAGAGAAGTTAAACAACGGGTTACAACCCCGTCAAAAGTTTATTCCTCGCGTTGTAAAACTGAAGAGAAATTCCGAGTTAATTTTGTATATTTTGTCTTTCTCCCGGAAAAACAACTCTATTAGAGTTGGAAGTTTAGCTGAAAAGTCGAGGTTTGAATTGTGAACGATTGTAAGAGGAAACACTAAACAAAACTTTTATTTGTCGAGAGGTACAATGCAACAACGGTAAAATTCATTTCCACCGAAAAGACTAGAAGAATGTAAAAACTTTCGGTATATCAATCACATTTGATTCCTCCAGATATATAAAGAAGCGTCGTTAGCTCAATAAATCTTGATTCATCGACCGAAACCATAAAAATTCATTTAACAATAATGATATCGAAAGCGAAGATAAAAAAAAAACAGCCATCGTTCTCACGAATGTTTTCTCCACTACATTTTTGACGTTCGTTTCAACTCGATTCTCTAAAAGAACCGCAACAAGTTTCAATAAGTTCGATAGACGATTAAAGAGCGTTTGAAAAATGTCGGTTGGTGTAACAGATTGCGAGCCAGGAACGTATCCAGTTAAAATATTCATCGCTTTTATCAGGATTTATCTTTGTATAACCCATAGTGTTTTTTAAATCAAATAATAATTTTATACTATATTGTTTTTTGTTTTCTTGGTTTTTTTTTGGGCTGTGATGGGAAAACTCATGTTAGAACGGATCATCCTCAGGACTTGAACAGTGTTGCACGCCTACCAACCAAAACCACCTCAAAACTCACCATCTCTAAATCACCAGCCAAGCATACTTCAAGATGGGCGGCCGTTCCTCAGACACTCTCCTTTTACTCTGCCACTCAGAAACATTCTCTTCACTGCCTTACTCACCTCCATCCATTCCCCTTTATCTCTCAACATTATCTTCACACCAATATGCTCTCTCCGAGTTTTTACTCCAAGTTCTTCAGCACTTCTTCATTCTTTCAGCATCTAAACGCTCCACTTCACACCTTTCACACACTGCAGTCTCTCTTTTCCCAATCTTGTGAAGATATCCTGCTCTTGACCCATGCCCAGTCAGCACCTGTATCAAAATTTCACTGTAGACTCCTAGCTCTAACCATCACATCCAATGGGTAGCATCTTACCAGCACCGCTGCTGCTCACCCTCCCACTGTCCTGTACCCTTTTACCACGCTCAGGAACATTCCTCTCTGAACCCTCAGTAGTAGTTTATTCCTTGCATTACACCTGTTCATTTAAAGTAATTGGAAAACTTGCCTTACAGAAAAATCTAAATCAATCGGAGCATCCATCAGGAGGTCTTCACCACCAATTAGCCAAAAACCAAACTGGAATAAGACGAATCAACCACTATGACTATCCCACTTCAAGAAAATATGAGACTCATTTGTTGGGTACAACCTCAAGTCGCGCCTCGTACTTTATATTCGGTTATAAAAGTCAAATATGACGTGTATGACGTCTTGATCAGCAATAGCTTGCATGTAGGATTGAATAAATAGAGATAAAATAACCAAGGTAAAAATGTAAATCTAGAACAAAAATGTAGGCAACAGATTGACGTATTTCGTAAACAAGAATGGTACAGATTTAAGAGCAAATAATCAATACATGAAGGTCTAATTAAGTAAACAGCAGATTTTGTTGAGAGCATTAGGAAAGTGTACGGCATGGGTTACCAAATACTGGCGAAGAAATAGCATATAGGTAGATGGAATTTTCTGCACTGCAATATTGATGTTAATATGATAAGTGATACCAACATAACTCGGAACCTCTTAATTTGGATTTGGGGCGTAAAATTTCCCACAGACTGGTCTATCAAATCAAACCTTCTTCTTCAGTCTCTAGATATCCACTCCAGTGATTTCCATGCAGATATTTCTGGAGAGGTTTGAATCCAGTTTTTCCGGACATGTTTCTCACCATCTTGCCCAAGGAGGTCCCATACTTCAATTGGACGCCTGTTCAGCAACACCTTGCTTAAACAAGGCTGTCACAGCTGAGATTGTTTTGTTATTTTAGGTTTTTTTTGTGTCTATTCCAATTTTTTTAGCTGACATTTTTGTCCACTTAGAGACGGTGTTTATTCCAAATGGACAGTTTTTGAACCAAGATCCATTCTTCCAATTGGGAATAAGAAAGAGTCCGTCTGAGAAAATCTTTTTTCCAACCATTTGCTGCTTGCCAAACTTTTTGACCCGCCTTTAGTTGTTTTCGAAAAAATGCTGTTGTATTCAATTTGACCCGTAAATTCTCCCATAATATCAATTTCCTTCTGGAAAAAGTTAATCTCTCCAAGCAAGTTCAAATGAACAAAGGTGAAAACACTTTTTCTGTTCTTCGTCGAAGCTTTTTCTTGTCCTTCCATCTAAATCAACAGTTTTCTCTCCCACTGGTTCAAAATAATCTTTTTATTTCCAGTTGCATTTTTGTCGGTCTTTTTCTTTACCTCTGTCTTCATATTTTGAATTTTCTTTTTCAGCTGTTTTTCACTTATATTTTTTCCAATTTGTAGAATGTATTTTTGATGGATTTCTTTATATGCTTCGTCTTTTTTTTCTTTTATTTTAGGAACTTGGGATTTGTTGAATATAATATTATAATTTTCCAAAATTCCTGTTAATTTGAGGTTTGCTGAAGATTTTTCAGGAACCTCCTCCTCCAACAAATCACTCGAAGAATTTTCCGATTCACTATTCATTTTCACCTTAATGCTGCCTTTCGATATCGCTACTGGTTTAAAATGTTTTAACTTCTTGCAATATTTTTACGACGCAGTACAATTTTATTCCGGTTTGTAAAAATATAAATATTGGCGTTATCAGTATAAAAACTCGCAAACAAATTTTTTGGAACGCTGTAGATACTGTACGAAATCTCAGTAAAAGGAAAAGGTTATTCACTTCAATTTCATCTAACTCTACCTAGTAAAAGCTAAAGCTATTACTTAATACTAATAGTAAAAGCTTAGTTTTTATTTACACTGCCCAATGGGACATTTTCCGATACAAATTTTCTGATTTTCGTCTGGATTCATTATTTCTTTTCAAAATTATGAAGACGCTTCAATGACATTTGTGAAACTGACAACAATAGAAATACCAGACACCTCAATAAGGGATCTGTCATAATTTTGTCGCTGAGATATTACGTATTGTCAAAGGTAATACCACGAGTCCTTAAAATTGTATGCTGTATAATTTTTAGGTGAGATTCTATGTAACGAAAAATGTAGGGACTGTGCGAAGTTTTTTTGTCCTCAAAAACGTGTCATCAAAATTAATATTTACTTTATCATTTTTGCATATTTACCACGCTTTTTATGACAACGGCTTTACAATCGAAACAAAAGGATTAAATCATACTTAATAAACCCTTACTGGCGTATATTTGAATGTTTTTCTGTATACCGTTTTGTAATTTTTAATTTTGATGATTTAGGTTGAGATTTTTAAATGAAATTAAATTTAATGTCTTGTATAAATGAACGTTTTTGATGTCGTTCTGTATAATTCACCCCAATTTTTACATGTACCGACGCTTATTTTCCTCGTTCCAAATAGGACTAAGACAAATTGAAGTGGTCGTTGGTTCTTTTGTTAATTTCTCGTTTTCTTTTTGTTCGTAATTAGCGCTTCCTTTTGACTAGGTACATTTTTTAATTCCTCAATTCGGCCATTATAAACACAACATTAATTATCAATTTCGTCGACAGTTAAAGTCGCGAGAGGCGCCATTGTTTCCCAGTGTCGGCATTTTTAATTGGGATTATTGCACCGTCTTCATTCAAATGAGCGTTTCTCTCTTTTTAGAGTTTCGGCTTTTAGCACTAAAAGTATGCATAATTATAACGACTGCGATCACCGCCAGAGCGCATTGTCTCAACGAAATTAGTCATTTGTGCGTTACTAATTATATTCTTAATCTCGCCCCCTTTTTTCCCAAAGCCAACCCTATCATTATTTCATTAGCTCGGATTAAAAGTAAAACAAATTTTTGTGCGAAATAAAACATCTTGTTCCATTCAAAGAAAGAATCCCCCCTTCCATCTTTCTCTTTCTGCGGCCTTTTCATTTCTTTTTCTCTTCTCAATTGTTGGTTTTAAGGCGGATTAATATTTTTGGGTTTCTAGAAGGGAGAAACAAGGGATGTCATCACTTTCGCCAGAAATTTGTTCAAGTGTGATTTAATTAGAGTTGCAATAACAACATCGTAATTTCATTGTGTTGTTTTATCTCAATAGATCCTTTGTTTTAACTTTTATTTGTATCCCGTTATGGGATACAAATTTAATTAGGGTATCAGTACTCATCCATACTTTCAATAAGCCATAAGACACACACTCCAACTAAACCCGTCCCTCTCAGAATGCATCCCTCTAAGAGCAATGCATTCCAGGAAGAACTTTCTCCACCCCTTCATCACGTCCGATTGGGGCCTCAGTCCTCGGACGAACTGCGGATAAAGGCAACCTTAGAAAGTGTGGATCCACTTGTTATAGCTGTCCCTACTCAAAAACCTGCACCAACCCCCTAGGGATGTGCAGAATCTCTTATAGATGATCCCTCTGCTGTCTGCTTCTTGACAGATGTTCCTTTTTAGTTGTCCAGCTGTTTCTTTGGTCTTGGATGACTCCTGTAGTCTTCTGCTATGTTCGGGTGTGTCCCGAGTTCTTCGTATCTCCTTCTGGCTATGGCTTTTATGATTTCTTCTATCTTCTTCTGGTCTAGTCCCCTGTATAGTTGTGTATTTTTTATATACAATGAAGCATCTGCTGCTTGTCTTAAGCTGATGTTCTGCTGTGCTTGTACCTTCTTTTTTTAGGTTTTGGCTGTGTGTTCCCAGGCTACGGAGGTGTAGATGTATCTTTGTCTTCAGTGCTAATTTGGATTTTCTTCCTATGAGTCCGGCCAGTCTTCCTCTTGCTAGTTTTGCCTTGTTTGTGTTCTTTGAAGGTTAGTCCTTTATCCAGTATCACTCCTAGGTATTTGGCCTTGTTCTTCCATTGGATCTCTTCTCCTCATATGTTAATGTTTTCTTCTGGTTTTTTCCTTCTTTTACTGCAGTAGAGTGCTTGGGTTTTTTTCTGTAAGCCATACGGTGGTATCAAATTAATTACAATAGATAATTTTTGATAATTTACTTCTTGGCCATCATTAGATTCTCATTTTAAGGTCAAGTTTAAATGTTGTGAAACTGACTAGATTGGTAACTATGTTGTAATTTTCAGACTATTTGAATAGTTCGACAATTCTGCATCTGTGAATTGAGGAGCCTTTCTCCTGAGCCTGTCTCTTTAGTTGGCAGTCCAATCAACTAATTTGAAGTGTTTCTTGAGGGAAGTCTTCCTTATGTTGGCCAACAGTTGACAGAACTGGACGAATGACAGCATACCTAAACGATCTATAAGGATATAGTGTAAGCTCATACACCTTCCAAGACCCCCGAGACGAAAGTGGGTAATTTGGACCCCAAAAATGAGGTCACGAAATTTCAAGAGGTGTTTTGATCCCAATGGATGAGCCTAAAGGCTTTTATCTGGACATCTGAGAGCTATTAGTTGTTGAAAGAGGCCTCAATGACATCGTAATGACTGAATGGGTTCCAGAGGGTCAAACTATAAACCAAACTCACTATTTGAAAGTTTTGGCAACGTTGCGAGAGCGAGTTTATTAAGAAACGGCCGGAGTTGTGGAAAAACAAATCGTGGATCTTGCACCTGCCCAGAACGCGCTGTCTGTGAAGCGTTATTTAGCCGCTAGAGGCATTCCAGTGCTCGAACATGCGCCGTACTCGCCTGATTTAGCACCCTGTGACTTTTTTCTGTTTCCGAAGATCAAATCTGCCTTAAAAGGAACCCGTTTCGAGTCGATGAAAGAGGTTGAAGCATTCTATTGTGGAAAAATTTTTAAAATAAAACTCTTTTTCATAAGCAGTCTCGTTATTTAATAGCCAGACCTCGTATTAAGAGCAAGAACCTTGCCACAACCTGTTAAAAAATTAAAGATTAATTTATCTATAAAAGATCGTGGAAAAGATTCGAAAATGGGGTGGCTATGAAACCGGATTTATCGTCCGGACGATTTTGCGAATTTCGAATGTTCCAGTTAGGCGACAAGACCGCCCCGTGGGGATATGGAAGTCTCTCTCGCCAAAGCGCATTATTTTATGCTTTTCCGATCGACCTTAGAAAATTGTCCTTCTAAATACTGATTCAGCAACCGACGAAGATGATTTGATGGCTCCAGATTCGTAATTCACCTTGATTTCACTCGTAAAATCCGATGAACGTTAGATATCGAGATTTCGCTTGGTTTTGATTTAATGAAGTAGGTAATTTGGACGAATTTTCGATAACCGAGATATGAATTGGTATAATTTCGCTCGGAAAATAGAGTTGAGTAAAAAATAGTAGACAAAATGCTGATACATGCAAGTTTATTATCACCATCAGTTCCTTTTTATTGTAGGCACTATATTGTTGAACAAACTTTACCTACTAAAATGACATATGTCAGATATATCAAGTTTGAAATATAATTTTGATTTGAGTATTAAATTGGAGTAATAAATAATTTAAGAAAATATAATACAGTGCGGTCCAATTGTATGGAATAAATTCATTTGTAGCGTTATTATGTACTATATGATAAAAACCTGAAACAGGTCGATTTTTATTCTTAAATTGACAATTTACAGTATGAAAATATTATCCCCCTCCAGCAACACTTCGGAATTATAAGCACCCCCTCGAAAATTTTAAATTACAAAGGGGGTCGTGTGGCACCTCGTTGGAAAGGGATTTTAGTCCTCTGTTCAGCAATATAAAGTTTTTTAAGTTTGGTGCAATCATAACTGAGAAAATTGATTTTTAAGATGTAAAATTTTGATAATGTCTCTAACACAAAACTTTACGTAGAATGAAGATAATAATGTCACATAATGATTAGAATGTGTTTTTCAATGTATTTGACACTTAAATTAAATGTTCAAAATGACCACCATTCACTTCTTGACAATAACCGAGGTGATATTGTTTGGTCTAGTAAAATAACTTTAGAAATAATCAGGTATTTTCGTATCTGTTCTGCTAAATATTAGGAAAAAACTTTGAAGATATTAAAATAATAGTCAAAAAACTAAATAAACAATTGATATAAATCTAGTGGGCTGCTGTCATTTAGGTATTTAAAGTTACTAAAAGACGTCAGTATAATATTTGTGCGCGTATTAAATTTAATTATGGCTCATTTGTCCGAGACTCAAAGAATAGACATTTTAATTATGATTGGTTCTGGTAATAAAACCAGAACTCAAAAGGAGGTTTGTGAAATTTTTAATAATAAATACCCTGGTCAACACGTTTCGCAGTCTACAGTTAGCAAAATTGAAAAAAAGTTTCGTGAAACTGGACATGTAAAAAATATTGAAAAACCAGGTAGAAATGTTCAATTTACTGATGAAAAAAAGTTAGATGTACTTCTAGAGATTGAGGAAAATCCGCATAAGACAACTCGAGAACTTGCCGCCGACAATGATGTAAGTAAATCTTCTATTTTGAAAGTTCTGCATAAAGAAAAATACCACCCTTACAAAGTTCAGTTGAAATAAAGATGATCCTGATAGAAGGCAAGAATTCTGTGAATTGATGATGGATAGAATGAACGCAGATTTGCAGTTCATAAACAAAATAGTTTTTTCTGATGAAGCGACGTTTCATTTAAACGGAACGGTTAACAAACAGAGCAGAGAAAATCCTCACTGGATGTGTGAGGCTCACACTCAATATCCTAAAAAAGTTAACGTTTGGGCTGGTATCATTAACAATAAAATTATTGGCCCTTATTTTTTTGAGGGCACAGTTACTGGTGAGGTTTATCTAGATTTTTTGATTAACTTTTTAGTGCCTACATTACAAAGAGTTTTTCCTGATGTTAATCATCCAAATGAGATAGATCGATCTATTTACTACCAACAAGACGGAGCTCCACCGCATTTTGCACGTACTGTTAGAAATTATGTAAACGAGGTTTTTCCCAATAGGTGGATTGGAAGATGTAAGGCGATCGAATGGCCGGCTAGATCCCCCGATTTGACTCCTCTCGATTACTTCTTATGGGGTTATTTAAAATCTAAAGTATATTTTAATAGACCAAACAATATTGCTGATTTAAAAGTTAGGATAACGGAAGAAATTAACAAAATAACCCCCGAGGTCATACAAAATGTTGTACGAGAATTCCAATATCGCCTCGGTTATTATCAAGAAGTTAATGGTGGTCATTTTGAACATTTAATTTAAGTGTCAAATACATTGAAAAACACATTATGTGACATTATTATCTTCATTCTACGTAAAGTTTTGTGTTAGAGACATTATCAAAATTTTACATCTTAAAAATCAATTTTCTCAGTTATGATTGTACCGAATTTAAAAAACTTTATATTGCTGAACAGAGGACTAAAATCCCTTTCCAACGAGGTGCCACAAGACCCCCTTTGTAATTTAAAATTTTCGAGGGGGTGCTTATAATTCCGAAGGGGTGCTGGAGGGGATAATATTTTCATACTGTAAATTGTCAATTTAAGAATAAAAATCGACCTGTTTCAGGTTTTTTTCATATAGTACATAATAACGCTACAAATGAATTTATTCCATACATATGGACCGCACTGTATAAGATATAAATATAACTGATTTAAAGGAAAATGTAAGAATCTAAGCATTGTCTAATAAAATTCACACGATTACCAACTGTGACACACAAAAAATAACTGGAAAGAGATTTCATTTCCACACTCCGTTGAGTGAACAATGAAGTCTCTTGTAAACGCGAATTATAAATAATAATTTGATAGCAAATAATTATCCGAAATATTTGCTGAAGGAATATACCGGATTACAATTATTTACTAACAAAACATTGTAGCAAATATATTTTATTGAACTAGATCACTCTTGTTAAGTTGGTGTGAAGACGAGTTTTTTTAATTTCTCAGGTAGTTTTTATCAGCAATTATATCAGCTAATCAGTCATTTTAATCACATTTTCGATTTGGGTTTATTGTCACCATCATCAGTTCCCTTTTATTGTAGGCACTATATTGTTGAACACACTTTATCTACTTATTATGCATTTTTAAAAGTTGCTTAGCAAATGTAGCTCGTTCCGTAAAAGTAATTTTTGCTCATATTAAATAAATACGACTACGGCACAAAATTCAATAAGTATAATCTGACGAGAATATTTGGAATTTCGAGTAAACGAAGTCTGAAGCAATATTTAAGTTCGTGTTGATTTTCGTTTGAAAATATATCTCATAAAGTTGAAACAAAAAGCTCTAAAATGAATCGCAGAACGTTGAAATATTATAATTTTGAAAGGGTATTTTCTCCAGTGTTTCTCAATGTTTTTCTTTTCTCTCGAATCTAGAAAGGCCCATCTTCTGTCTCTCGTTGTTAAAGAAACGGGAAACAAACAACACAGACAATTTCGACATTTGTAAAAAGTTATATAAAGGATGCCAAACTATAAATGTCTTTGCCCAAAATTAGTCCGGGACCCTTATAAAAGGAGTAAATCGTTCGCAGTTTTGTATTTTCCTCGTCCCTGCTACTGTCTCTGGATAATTAGAGGGACGATAGGACGGTTATTTCTTTTTGTAAACAATTTTTTTTTGGCTTCTAAGCAGACTTTTATTACTAATTCCCTTTGAATTATATAAGAATACACTTACACTGTTACTAATAAAAATCTCTTATTCTTACGTTATTCCTTATTTAAACTTAGAATAGTTATTCTAAGTATAAGGTTGGTATAAATTGTTTACAAATAAACTCGGAATAAATTCAGTATAACTATTCCCTCTTTATTCCAAAATATTGATTTGACAACGTAGCAGACGTTGACACAAGTTCATGGAACAGTGTTTGACAGTACGACTATTAAAAAAATAAAAAAAGTTGCCAGCAATCGAAAATCGAACCCGCATCAGCTGCGTGAGAGGCCATTGCGTTAACCAATACACCACGAGGGATTATACGATATTTTAGATTTTTTTTGGTTTATAATTTGTAAAATTTTGTTTGAGAAAAGTTCTAACTTTGTGGAATTGGTCGAGATTTTCCTTACCCTGCAGATTTTATTATAAAAATGTCTTTAACTGATCACTTTTTACTTATTTCCTGGCAAAACATTAATTAAAAATCTCGGATATCCTGTATTGTACGTCACCCCCCTGAGGCGCATGCGGCAATTTGAATTTGAAGTTTAATCTTATTGGTCTAAAAAGAGAGGTAGACTTTGAATATTGAGCTATGTTGCCATATATATTTTAATAAATAAATTGAGTGAATAGACCTTGAAAATATGAAAATTCCATAGACATCGTTTTATAATTTAAACGGATTGCATGACGTGAATTTTGTGATCGAGTTAATTAGATCTGTGTAGTATTGTTTACAAGGGAATATGTTTAGTTATTTTAATTTCTTTAGTTTTAGACTATTTTAAATGAGTGACAATTCATTTTAGTATATAAGGGTAAGTTCTTATATAATTCTTTCCTTATTTTGTTACTTCTGTGAGAGATAACATAATATATCTTTTTCGATTATATTTAATCAAGAGATTTTTTCATTTTTTATTTTATATCTACATAAATAGTAAGTAATCTAGTTATATATTTATATAAAGATTTCAATCAAAAGTGCAACTTTTTTGCATTTGCATTTACAATGGAACTCGTGCAGTTCACCGAATGAACCTAATCGTTACCCTTAGTTGCAATAAATAGTATATCAGTAGAGTAAATTGGTATAATACAAAATACTCCTCTAAGTATAAAAATCTGATCTTCTACATCAAATACAAAGTATTAGGTTTTAACGAAAAAGTATTTGAGCCGACAACACCGCACTTGTCGACTTCGTCAAAAATCAATAAATTTGAAATTTCCGCGCATGCGCCTCAGGGGGGTGACGTACAATACAGGATACCCAAAATCTCTTTTAATACCTGGATTTGTTTGGAAAAGTTGTGACATCAGAGCTTAGGTCACCGAACATTAACAAAGACTAGGGTTATCTTCCAGTTTAACCATCCGCTAAAAATTCTCTGCGCATGTACAAAAATATTCGAAATTTACAGCGGGAGAGCCGCACAGTGTTGTCAGTTCAAACATTTTTTCCTGAAAGCGAATAGTTTAGTTTTGATTTAGTAAATTTGATTATAAAAAAACTCACGTTAATAAGGAGCGTTACTGCTAAAATTCATAAGTAATAATTAAGATGCTAAGAACAGCAGTTAAAAATATGAATAATAACGTAGGTAGGTACTTCCCTTCGTTATTTCGAATTAAATATATTGTAATATGCGAATATAAAAATCTCACGTTTTCATGGTATTCTGTGATTTTAATTTATTATGGTTTTAAATTAATGAAAAATATAAACTACCACAATAAATGCAGTAGAAACTATAAGGAAAAACATTTGAAATAATGCATATTATATTAAAATTAAATAATATATAATTAAAATTTTATATTGTCTTCTGATTTATTTAAGGCATATTATGTTTACATGCATATAAAATTTAAATCCAAAATCAACCCTATAATTGAATCTTCTTTTTATAATAAATTAACTTTATCTGCAAAATGTACATACTGTACGTTCAACATGCATTATTTCATAGATTTACTTAACTCGATTACATAACTTAAGTTACGCAATCTGTTAAATAATGTCTATAATTTTCGTCTTTCCAATGTTTATTCACTCACTTTATTTATTCATAAATATGTGGCAACGCAGCTCGAGATTTAAACTTTGCCGCTCCTTATCAACCAATAAAGTTATCCTTGATACTTCAAATTTTGTACATGCGCAGAGAATTTTTAGCGGATGGTTAAACTGGAAGATAACCAAGACTAGAATTCCAACTCTAGGGCACGCCCATAAACGTTCCTTCCTTACCCCGTCGCCGATCTCGGTGACTGTCGGGCCCCCAGCTTATGTACGTAAATAGGAGACACGTGCTTGTTTTCGAACGATAGCGGCTTTACTTTGAAGCATCGACATCAAAGTGCCGAAGGGTGAGTTGTTCTACTAGTCTTGTTTATGTACGGTGCTTAGGTAGTCCATATTAAGTAAAGAATGCAGAAAAATCAATCTTTACTTACTTGGTTCCGACCCCAATATCTTAAAGTTGCCAGTATCTATAAAGTGGAGGATAAACCGTCTTCTCGTCTGTACGTTTAAAGAATTCCCTATTAATTCATTTAAAAGCCTGACTCCTTGTTTTGAAAATCTATATTTTACTATTTGTCAGAATATATTGTAAATGCTCACTAGGGTGGATCTGTCTTCTGATTTTGCACTTCAAACATTCCAATTCTTTCTCTTTTCGAAAAATGCACCACACCATTTTTAAAAAATACAGCAAAATTTTATAATTGTGGTGTAGTGGCTATACTCACAGAATACTTATGGGGTTGGTTCCCGAACCAGATTTCTATAAAATGTTTAAAAAATGCTATAATGTTGGTACATACTAGAATGTCCGTTATTTACCGATTTGATTTTTGAGTTTGCAGTGCCTCTAAAAATATCGAACGTATATAAGCCCTTAATGTTGATAATAAACCATGCCACAAAGGCGATTTATTTCCCATTTAAATAACATGGGGTTTTTGTAATTTTTGCAATCAATTTTGTTGTTTCTCAGCAAGCTCATACAAAGCTGCGGCAATCAATTATTTTTGTAGTAAATTTAATGCTCTACAAAAAAGTCTTGGTAATTTTTTCGATAAATTCACTTGTTTAAAAGTTATTCAAGCTCAAAGTTGAACTAAAAATAAATCCGCAGCATTTTTTGGCAAAGTTCAGAAACCATTTATGGTATTTAAGTCCTGAAACAGCAGCTTTATCATTTTTCGATGAAAGTATTTCCTCTGAAGTAAGGTAAAAAACGGTGGCGGCTTTTACATCAAGCGACGAGAATCAACTTGACTTTCCTAAACGCTTTATGTTCAATTTAGATTGGTTTCTTGACAAAAACGTTAATTATTTCATTAATTCTGATTCTATCAAATTTTTCGAAAGATTTGGTATTGATACAAATTTTCTTCTATTAGAAAATAGTACATGGTCAAATCACCCAGATTATTTAAAAAGTTTGGAAATTGTAAAACATCTAAAAGTGGTCATTGATTCTGCAGAGCGAGCTGTCAAACTAACTGAAGAATATGTTAATACTTTGGCTAAGGACGAAGATCAAAAACAGTATGTTATTCAAAATATGTCACCAAAGAATGTTTGATAAAATAAATTTTGTTCATGAATGAATTGAAAATTTCATTAAATTTGTCACATTTTTACCAGAGATTGCAGGGAAGAACTGGGGATGCAACTCACGTATTCTGCAATGGATGTACACAGAAATATTGAGACCAGTATGGGGCAGAGACTAGCCTGTTCCTGTATCACTGGAGCAATGGGAACTTGCCCCACTGCTGCAATGGAGGTGATTTTAAACTTGACCCCACTGCGCATTCTGTTAGAAAGTGTAAGGAAGAAAACGATATATAGAATGATCAAAGAAGGAATTATCAGGGAAAACCTCGATCACTTCATTTTGATCAAACTTGGGAAATGCCTCAAGATGATATGCCAAAGAAATTCAACTTTGTGAAAAAATTCATCACAAAGTTGAGTAATAAATCTGAATGGGATGAAGACACCATACAGAATTTAAACTAGAATACCATAAAGTGGTATACGGACGGTTCCAAGCTAGACGAGGGAACTGGGATAGGAATTTTTGGACCCAGATCCAAATACTCAGAAAGCTTAGGCACATACCCGACCATCTTTCAAGCAGAAGTCCGCGCCATCGAAAGATGTGTGGAATTCAATATTGGAAGGAACTACCGCAGACAAGAGATTGTGATCATGTCGGATAGTCAAGCAGCCATCAAAGCGCTGAGCTCAAATATAATCAGTTCGAAGATGGTTTGGGAATGCCTAGGCAAACTTAATGAACTAGGCCAGAAGAACACTGTCACCCTCCTATGGGTCCCGGCACACATAGGAATATAGAGGGGAACGAAACAGCAGACAAGCTGGCAAAAAAAGGAGCTGAAACCCCACATTTGGGACCAGAACCATCTTGTGGGATCAGCAGTAGAGTAATCTTTGGAAAACTAAGGGAAGAAATGGATTAGGAAAAATCCAAGTACTGGAATCAGCTGGAAGGACTGAGGCAATCTAAGATACTTGTGGGAACTATGACCAGAAGAGATCTCTTAGCTGCCTCAACCTCAGTAAAAAAGGCTCCGAATTTTAACGGGAATACTAACCTGGCATTGCCGGTTAAAAAGCCACATGAAGAAACTAGGGTTAGCAGATGAAGCAAAGTGCAGATTCTGTGAGGAAGAGAATGAAACCTCAATACACATACTCTCAGAATGCCCTGCCTTGCAGAATTCTAGGGCCAGATACCTAGGAGCACATGAAATAGAAGAGGAGGATCTACCTGATTTGAAGCCCAACGATGTCCTAAACTTCCTGAGAAATGAGAATTTGAAAACATCAGAATTTGGCAAGTAAGGGGGGACACAATACATTCTATAGAGATGGCACTCTAATCAGATCAAATTTTAGGAAACGGTCTTTTAGACCCTAGAACCCTCTTAATTCTTGATGTAGGTGTTATGGTAAAGTAATTAAAAATCTGTTTTTCAGTAGAACAAGAAAATTGTAATCAAGTCTTATTTTTAGATACTTATTTTTAGATAATGTCAAAATACTTTTAAATGTGTAGTAAAATATAGATATACGGATTTGCTTTTTGCTTTTTTTTTAATTGTTACACCCCAGAATCAAATAGAACAATATTATTCTTAATAATTAGCTTTTTAATGAAAAAGCTAATTAAAAAGCTAATTTTTTCAAATAAACTTGGAAGTTCTGCTAAAACGAAGAGTTTTTTATTATCCTTAATAAGATGGACTTCCATAAAGTAAGGGTTAGTACAATAAATTTAATTTTATACTAGATATTTATTAAGTTATAGGCTAGTCATCGCAGTTTTGGGTCTGCCCTTTGTAGTTCGCACATTTTTTCGCAGCTTTTTTGTCCTATCGTAAAAGACAAGTTTTTGTAGGATAGGTATTTTTATAGGTAACAATGGGCCATCGTAAAATCATCCCTTTCGAATATCCAGTTATAAAACGATGATTTATCGGCACTCCGAGGGTAATTTATTATTGTTTTTGGGGTAAGTGGGGCACAATAAACGGTGAAATGGGTATAAACTTCCAAATTGCGTTTCACTTTCTGTACAGTCATTGAGAAAATGATTAATTGTGTCAACAACGACCAAAAAATATATATCTGATAAGTTATAAGCGTTTTTAAAATTACAAAGTTTATTTTCAATGTTTTTTTTAACTATAACTATGAGAATATACGTAGAAAATATCATTTTCATTTTCTATGGATATTCGGATACCCTTTTCATCTCTTAGGGGGCGTGTTTTACATCAAAAACTTGTGATGATTTATGATTAAATATTTTTTAAAACCGTCTCTTCTCTCCTTGAACGAGATACGTAAAAAATAAATAGGTATAAACGTTATTTATTGTCCGACAGATAATCTTTATTGAGCCGATAGCATGTTTACGGGTACGGTTTTTATCTACCCTCTTCCTAAAAAAAATGTAGCTATTATTTTTTCACCTCTACCGTTTCAGGTCAAAGCCAAAAAGCTCTTCTCTTATCTAACCAACGCTTGGTCCGCTAAGACCACTAAATCAAAGAACGGTCAGTTATAGGGACCTGAACGAGTGTACGATGCTTGATTCACTCGTGGCATATCTACAAGCTGGCATGGAATCTCGCATTCTATCTTAATTCATATTAAAGCAAATATTAATACGAAATTTACTTGTTACTTTTGAGATTTAAGTAATTCTAGGTCTAACAGCTGAATTATGAATTCATTTAAACGGAGCATTTGAAATTTGAAATATTCATTCAACCATGTTATCATCAATAAAAGATAGTTCTTCCCTCGCTCCGAAACTTATCTAAAAATTCGTTTGAAAAACCTTTAGATCAAATAATATCACATTTAATTGTACTACCAAATATGATGTAAACAGATTTTAAAGTTCTCCAAACCATCTGCTACTTAACAGGTCGGCTGAAAAGTGCCCGGTCTGACCTATAGATGACGACACTAGAATTAAATCCATTTCATTTTTAGATAGTATCAACCTTCAAAAGATTCGTGTAAAAATTTGACAGCTGTCGGACTATTAGTTTGTGAGATATTGCATTTTTAGTGAAGCAACTTTTTTTATTTTCAAAAAGATGGAAAAAAAAGAATTTCGTGTGCTTATTAAATATTGTTATTTGAAAGGAAAAAATACAGTTGAAGCAAAATCTTGGCTTGATAATGAGTTTCCGAACTCTGCGCCAGGAAAATCAACAATCATTAACTGGTACGCAAAATTCAAGCGTGGTGAAATGAGCACCGAAGACGGTGAACGCAGTGGACGCCCAAAAGAGGTGGTTACCGACGAAAATATCAAAAAAATCCACAAAATTATTTTGAGTGACCGTAAAGTGAATATGATCGAGATAACTGACACTCTAAAGATATCTAAGGAACGTGTTGGACATATCGTTCACGAATATTTGGGTATGCGGAAGCTCTGTGCGAAATGGGTGCCGCGCGTGCTCACAATCGACCAAAAACAGCAACGAATTGATGATTCTGAGCAGTGTTTACAGCTGTTAAGTCGTAATAAACCCGATTTTTTGCGTCGATATGTAACTATGGATGAATCTTGGCTCCATCACTACACGCGTCCAATCGACAGTCAGCTGAGTGAACTGCAGCCGGTGAACCGCCACCAAAGCGTGGAAAGACTCAAAAGTCAGCTGGCAAAGTTATGGCCTCAGTTTTTTGGGATACACACGGTATATTGTTCATCGACTATTTGGAAAAGGTTGAAAAAGGGAAAAACAATCAACAGCGACTATTACTGTGCATTATTGGAGCGATTGAAGACCGAAATCGCGAAAAAACGGCCCCATATGAAGAAGAAAAAAGTGTTGTTTCATCAAGACAATGCACCGTGTCACAAATCATCGAAAGCGATGGCAAAATTGCATGAATTGGGCTTCGAATTGCTTCCTCACCCACCGTATTCTCCAGATCTAGCCCCCAGCGACTTTTTCCTTTTCTCTGACCTGAAGAGAATGCTCGCGGGAAAAAAATTTGGCTCTGATACTGAGGTAATCGCCGAAACTGAAGCCTATTTTGAGGACAAACCGAAGGAGTACTACAAAAATGGTATCGAAAAGTTGGAAGGTCGCTATAATCGCTGTATCGCCCTTGAAGGCAACTATGTTGAATAAAAAAAATGAATTTTGTCAAAATATTGTGTTTTACTATAGTAGACCGGGGACTTTTCAGCCGACCTGTTATCTTTTATATAGAAGGACCAACTATATATATCTACCTTAGCCTTTGAGTACCTTAGTCTTTGGATGCCACTCAATGGCTAAGTAGTATCCAAAGGCAGTCTTGCTTGGTTGCCATGAGAGGACAACCCCAACAGCTGGACTTGAGGAATGGAGGAATGTGTAGGAGCAGGAAGTTAGGTAAACATGTGACGATATTCCATGCAGAAGATGCACCAATACTTTGGAGGAGAGCTATTAAGGCAAGAGTTTGAGAAAAAGACAAATAACAGTAATTGGATAAAAAGCAATCTAGAGAATGGAGGAAAAGGCGCAGAAAATAAAGAGCTCATCAAGGGACCCTCGCCAAAATTAATGGAGTATCTACTGAGTCAGAATGGAAAAACAATCAGGATCCTAGTTTGGATCCTGAAAGAGTATTGTAACAAACACATTAAAATTGGATTGACAGACACAACAACATCTGAGAAGATAAGAAAACCTGAGTACACATACTGTGCTACTACGAAGGCCTGACTAGACTGAGGTTTTCAACGATAGGCATAGTTGATGAAAAACCTAAACCCTCTCAATATGGAGACCCCTAGGTCTTTACAAGGAACTCTTAATAACAGAAGGGCACTCACACTCACTGTACGGGTCCTAGAATCACTTAAGCCCTAATTTATGTATCTAACTTTTTATATTTAATTATTGAAAAACTAATTTTTATTTGAGCAGAATTGATTTTAGTTAACGCGGCGCTAGGATCATTTTTAATAACATTTTCAACAGACAGTAAGATCGTTTTTTTTCACGTTGTCTTCTACGGATTTCTAAGGGGTGCTTCACTTCTTCCACCACACATTAAACATAACCTAACCTAAAAACTACAATTGACATATATTTGACTTTCCCGCGCTTAAATTTCGATCCCAAGGTGACTTAATGCGCGAATTGTCTAACTTGGAACACGGAAATATTATAACTTTGTTCCCTGTTTTTAAAAAACTACTGGAATGTTTTGTTTAATATAGTTTTCTGCTTACATTAAAGTTTAGATTTCTCATTTTAGCTTGATGTGCTTATAAAGCGGTTTTTTTTAAAAGTGTGTTTATAAAAAACGAGTAAGTATTATCGTACAAATGGATGCTTGTCACAATGACGCGACAAGCGATCCGCAAACATTGTACATCCGAAAATATGGAAATTGAATGTTTTAATTGACGTCAAAATCTATTCTTACGGTCGATCCACGTGTTGTTATAAAAATAACGTGTTTCGAGAACGAAGCACCGCCTTTTTATTTTTCAACGAATCAGACAAAGAATTTAATGTCGGCGCACCTAAAGAGCCCATCAAAATTCCTGGTGGAAGGAAAGTAAAGGAGGAGGAACAGGTTGTGCTGACGCCGCCATCGACGACGACATCCGACGCTTGCCCCCGGCCGCAACGCCTAGCGTCGCCGGAAGTTCTGAATACAAAATTCACGGTTACGGTATTTTCATTAAGAGCGAGGTGATGAAGCGCCACTACAGGGCTGTGCATTTAAAAAAGGGTTAAAAAATCAACCAATTCAATTATCTCCCATCAGTTTAAATTTAAATCGTAATTACTGGAAATAAACTTCTCCTGCTTTCAAAAAGGTTTGCTGGGTGTGTTTTGTAAATTAATGATCTATTCTCCATTCTTTTCAATCTCAGTTCGCTATTCTAGCAGATTTTTCTTTCCGCTTTTCTATTTCGTCCATTTGTTGTATCCCCTTTCTCTATTATTTGTCCTTTATATTCTATTTCCTTTTTAGCCATTGATTATCATTGTATTTGCTGTTCTGTATTTGTTTGCTACTTCTACATCTACTTTTTTGTGCTCATTGATTATTGCTTGTATTCATGACGTTATTTTTCCATTTTTTTACAAATGTTGATTGTCTTTTCTCGAATCACATCACACACACATCACAAGACGAACAAAAGAAAAGGAACCCTTTATCAAAGATCCCTTTTATAAATAAAAATAAAAAGATGGAAGGGATTCTAGAAAGGACAGCTCCATTAATTAGATCCATTAGTCAAGGTCATCTTTAGTCGCAGTCCGTCGACTAAGGATGTATAATAATTTTCTAGGCGCAAAATATTCGAGAATGTCAAGAAATCGAAGACCAGAGAAAAGAGGTGCATAGCACCATTCCGATAAAAAGGACACTTAACCACGATAGTGCAAAGGAGCGGCAAGAACCCTTTGGATGAGAGGGGGGATGGATGGAAGTTCTAGAAGGGGCGGTTTTGGAAAGAGTGTGTGTGCCTGGTGTGTCAAACAAGGTAGGAAGACATTTTTCTTTAAGAGTGTGATGTTGGCAAGACGTTGAACCGGCCTGTCGTTTTGTTCAAAGGTACATACCTAACAGAATTTATAATTATACCTTGTCTAGTATAAATATGGTTGGACGTCATCAAAGTGAAAAAATCGCTCTGTGCGTTTCACTTTCTTCGTTGGTTTGCTACTGTCAATCAGTATATTTATTCACTGAAACAAGTCAATTTCAATTTTTGAATGGCCATCAACTGCTATAGATGTGTTGGACATTACGTCATTAGTGATGGCGTAATGACGTAATGATTTTTTAAATACAAACCGAGGTCACGTGACAGCTCATTTGAAAGTTCTCCTTATTGCCTTTGCAACAATGTAATCGTTTGAATATTTATTTCAACAGGGTTAACCAAAACTATTGGTTTATTGATACAATTAACTTAGAATAAATATTTACTTAAATACAATTAAATTACAAAAAATGTTTAGTAAATTCTTTCCTAACGTTTTCGAGGACTTCGGGTGTTATTTGTGCAATTTCCGCTCCTTCAACTCTTCTACATTATTCGGTCGATTTTGATATACTCTGCTCTTTAAACATCCCCACACAAAAGTCTAACGGAGTCAAATCTGGAGACCTCGGTGGTCATTCGATAGGCCCCCTTTTACCTATCCACCTTCCTGGGAAAACGTTGGTAAGGTAATTTCGTACCTCAACGCCATAGTGTGGGGGAGCCCCATCCTGTTGGTACCATTAATCATTTCTATTTGGAAATAGCTGATTCAGCTGGGGCAACAGATAATTTTGAAGAAATTCCAATTAACTAGCAGCAGTTAGGTTTTCCTCAAAAAAATATGGTCCTACAATTTGATTGTTTATAATGCCGGCCCAAACATGAATTTTCACTTGTCCAATATCGACATGTCTGGCGATTTACTTGACCGTTCAGCATAAAAGATGCTTCATCTGATAAAAGTACCTTTTGTATAAAACCCGAATCTCTGTTACATTGTTCCATAACAATTTCGCATAATTTCTTCTATCAAAGTCATCTTCTAATAGCTCCTGGACCAGATGTACTTTGTATGGATGCCACTTCTCCTTTTTTAGCACTCTTACAACAGTTGATTGGTGGACATTATTATCTAATGCGACCTGCCTAGAACTGGTATGAGGATTTTCTTGAAATGCCAGTACAACGTCCAGTTTTTTGGCTTCGGATACTGATGTTCTACCACTTCTGGGAAGACCTTTAACATGGTCCGTTTCTCTAAATTTTTTTTCAATTTTGCTTACTGTTGATTGAGTAATTGGATCGCGATTGGGGTATTTAGCATAGCATCAAGCTTCTGCTTGAGTCCTCACTCTATCTCCATAACTAATCATGGTTAAAATCTCGATTCGTTCTGTTTCTGTTAGTTTCATTTTTGTAAATGCTGTTATTAATATTGGCAACAAACTCGAAGAGTAAAAATTTGACGTCTATTATTTGACAGATTCACAGATCATTGACGAATAAAGACGAGTCAATGACAATATTGATATAAATATGTTTGTAAAAATAATTCCTAGTTCTTACTACAATAATTAATTTCAAATTATAATGTAGCATTGTTTTTATCGACGAAATTTTTTTCTCAGAACCAACAATAAACACTATTTTGTTTTATTCCCACTGGCGGTACTTAGTGTATTTTAGTTCAGTGAATTAATATTTATTGTAATTCCATGTTACTTAACAAAGTTCATAATAAAGGAAAGAAAATTTTTGTATATTAAAAACCGTAGGTTAAGTGTGTAAAAATGTTGGTTAACTCTGTAGAAATAAATAAAGGCGATTTAAACTGTGAATATTTTGGGCTTTTATACATCTAAAGGATACCATACACTCATAATAAAATATTCTGGAAAATGTAATAGGTACTTTATTTTACACTATAATTCAATTTTTAAAATTATGCGATACTCTGTTTCAGTACGACTATGAATTTGAGACCAATTTGACGTCTTAATTTGGATATGTATGTGCAAGAATAGCTAGTTGTTTTACGGGCATGCTTACCATGCATAAGAAGCCAAAAGCTACAAAATCAAAATGGTTTGAAACATCCAAAATATTTGTTTTTACAGAAAATTACTCGGTTCACATAGAGGTGCATTATTATTATTATATTTTTTTCTATATACATTCATCCATCCATCCATCCTTCAATCAAAATCCACAACTTTGTAATTACGGCCAACAATAAATATTGTAATTAGTTCCTGTGAGTGTTGATTGCCAAAAAGGTATCAATGAATATTTTCGTTTGGAGATAAAACAAAAGGTCCATTAATTTACTAGCTCTCGTAAACTTTTCAGGCCTCTGTCAAACCGCCAAACAAGCGCGATTCTCTCTCTCTTTTTAATTTTGAATTTAATCACGATCGTTGATGATTTTCCCATTACCATATCAGCAGCATTTATTCAAACATGCGAGAAGGTAGAGAGAACATCGAGAATAACGAGCTACATAAAGTCAAACACAGACGTAAATTGGTAATGGAAAGCTCCGAAACCCAAATCACGATACTTTTCAATGCTGCGTTGCCATTTTTTTAAACCAATTTCATTCACTCAATATATCTATCAGGACACCCTCCAATAGCGACTTCGTGTCGTTTCTTAGAAAGATGTTTGCAGTGAAATTTATGAACACAAGTATTGAAAACACAAAAAAAAACAGCGGTCTCTGTCTGATACACAATAAAACAACACAACAGTTCTAACATAACAGGCGTAGTAGAAAAATGGCACCCATCACCATCATCTGGACTACACAGGTTCAAACTAACAGATACGATGAGAACGAGACGAGAACGAGTCAAGAACGAGACGAGAACGAGACGAGAACGAGACGAGAACGAGACGAGAACGAGACGAGAACGAGACGAGAACGAGACGAGAACGAGACGAGAACGAGACGAGAACGAGACGAGAACCAGACGAGACGAGACGAGACGAGAACGAGACGAGAACGAGACGAGAATGAGACGAGAAAAATCTCGTCTCGTGTGAATCCCTAACAGAAACTGAATTCGCAGCGGGATGTACCACCCCAGAGGGCTGCTCTACTGTGGACTACTAACTCAGGGTCTCTGTTTCTTTTGAGATCATAATTTTAAAGGTTTCACGGATAATACGGGCGTTATTTTCAAGATTGGGAGTTCACAGGTGACTGTGAGGAAGTACGTCAAGTATGTCCTTGATGACAAGCTGCTATAGTTTGCGAAAACGCTAACAGGCAACCGTTGGTACTCTCTAAAATCTTCAGAGGAGATAGATTGGTCTGAGTAGATATAATGGGAGAAATGGATCTAACAGTAGAAATATGGAGCCAGAGATGAGCTGATGGGGCACAGTGGACCAAAAAGCTCATTCCTGACTTAAAACCATCTCTGCAAATAAACGTTTTTCTGCTGTAGGGAAGCTGAGAAGTTTGTTCTTAATACTTATCTGACAAGAATGAATCCAGGTGATCTTATACTTTCTTAGCCTACAGTGTCAGATGAGCATTCCCACCATCATCCTCGTTGTTTCACAACTTTGAAATAGTAGGTCGCGTGACAGTTTGACCGAAGGAGTTTTAAGGAATAGTTTAGCTTGCTTTTGTCCTGGAGTTTATGCCTGGTTGTTAATTCATTGCTGGATGCTCTCCGAAACGAGGCATTTGGCAATTCCACAGGAAGATTCTAGCCCTGTCATGACCTCAGTCGCTTTCTGCTTGGCTAATTCATCAGCCTTTTCATTGCCTAGTATATTGAGGACATTGCGACGATATCCGAAATGAGCTTATCGTTTTTAATGCTGCTTGGCTATCGGAGTAGATGACGATTCTTTTGCTTTATATTTTCCGTCTTATCAACTATTCTTCACAACATTGTACCGTCATTACCTCTGCCTGAAAGACAGTGGCATGTCTTCCAAGGCTAAGAGGGATCCTTATCTACTCATGTACTCCATATATTCTGGCTCCTATTCCAGATTCTGTTTTAGAGTCATCGAGATACCAGTTGATACTCGCTGTTGAGATTCCCTGCTTCCCAGTATTTTTTCTTTGGAATGACAACTATATTTATACTCATTTTTAAAACTATATTGTGGGACAATCTGATCCATTGGCATTCCTAGTATTGTGCTATCGCGTCTTTGACTTATTGGAGGAGGAAAATATCCTCATGTTTTAGTGATATAGGATGACTCACTCTAAAACAAAGACGTTTTCTTCACTGCTGCGTATTTTATCATAAAATGATTACATCTAAAACACCACATCTTTACGACAAAATATAATGCAGACATTAAGCTCATTCATTAAACTTAAGATATTCAAACAAATTATCCATTCCCAAACATAAAACTGCTTTTTTAAATCATCATTTTCTTACAACGTTGTTCATATTTACTAGTATATTACATAACGAGTGTGGAAAGTGAAGTATTACGCACGAGTGAAGTTTAGCACGAGCCGCGTAGTGGCGAGTGCGGAAACGTAACGAGTGCAAGAAATACACTTTCCAATGCGTTGTGTACACGATTTTTCCTACGACCCCAATATTTCTTATTATAATAAATATTTTAAATTTATTTATAAAATTTATTTTAATTGTTAGTCATGTTAAAAATTAGGATTAACGAGTTGTATGGAAATATAATTAATTAAAATCAAATAACCACCTTTCTCAGGAATTCACATCAAAATTCTTTATTAGATAAATGACATTTTAATTTTTTTGTGGGCTCTATAAAAATTAAAAGTAAAATGGTCAGTTGGTGAAATTAATTGAAAAGTAATGTAATAATAATAGACACAAAAATAATTGTAAACAGAAACACAAACATAACTTCAAAAATCCACATTCGACACATGCACGGAACATAACCCAACATAAAAAAGAAGAATAAACTGTTCTTCTTTCTAAAAGTGTTTTTATAAAAATAATAATAATGAATAAAAATGTTTTTTTTTTTTTAATTTAAAACCCTATAAGAAACTTTATTCTTTATTCTTACTTTATACAGAAAAATTTGTATTATTTGTAATATTTGACACAAGGAAGATTTAAAAAAAAATTAAATGGTCCTTGCTTTGTCATTCATGTGTTTACTATTGATAAATTTGACGTAAATGTCACAGATCATAGAACTATATTTTTTTACTTTTCAATACCGGTATTGATATTTACTTTTCAATACGTGTATTGATAATCCCTATATTTAATTAATTTTTAAAGGAGATTAAAAAAACTGATTATAAATTGATTATGTAATAATGACACAGATTTTCAGATTTTTGAAGAACGTTTCTTCGACATTTGAATATTCTTATATTAAAGTTCAATTAACTTTTATTGTGTCTTATTTGAAAAGTGTAACAAGCAACAAAAATAATTTAAATATAATTAAAAGTGGCAAATAAATGCTACAAAAGCTCAGACAGTGCGTCGAAAAACGTTATGGTAGTGGCTACATCGCTTTCATGTAATTGTCTCGATCGTAAATCGTTCCCGGCAGTTGAATAGACATCCCCAGGTGATTCCACGATCCCTAGTTTAATTTACCTGTGTAATGAGCTGGATGTAGATCGCGAAGCCGCAAGAGCTCCGGTCCCCGTTGCGGGTCCCGAATGCCGACTCCTGAATTGTTGTTACGTTTGGAAACCCTCATACCTATTAATTTAATGGCATTCGCCCATTCTTTCGTTTAATTTAAATGACGGAAAGTAACGTTTGTTGATGTGTTTCGACGCCATGCTCGGTGCTTTGTTTTAGGTATGGGTCGATCTTCTTTCAGAGGACTTTTAAAGTTCGAATAACTGAGGTATGAAAGTGATTTTTTTTTCAGAAGAAACGAATGTTAGGGAAAGTGATTAAAATCTATTAACAGATATTTACTTTGGAGCAATCCCTATTTAGTCCAGGCGTGCTGTACTTTTTGACGGAAATTCTGATACCTGGAATGTAACAGTTGGAGGTAGTAAAGGGGCTTATAACACATGAAAAAAAAAATACATTAACTATTTCAATTATGATCATAAACTTTTTAGGGGTGAAAAAGGGATAAAAAACTGAAGTATTGCTGTTTGCGGCTAAAATTGACGTCAAAATGAAAAGTGCCCAATAGAAAAGTTGTAGATCATGTAGAAATCTAAAACTTTTCATTTGGTAATTTTCTCACATAACCTCAATTTTTCGAGGAAAATAAAAAAAAACTATTTTTCGTTTTTAATTTTTAATTTTCCAACGGATTCGTCAATCTTGGTGAAACTTGGTGAAAACTTACCTTTTTATGTCCAAAATAACCTCGAATTTTCTCAACCTTGTAACATAATAGTTTTCCGAGAAATTTGATTTTTCTGGAAAAATCTTTTTTCAACTGAAAAGTTTGCTCGGAAAATATTATTGGAAAAGATTTTCCTGGGGCTCATTTTTTTCGTTTTTACGTCTACTTTCACATGAAATAAAAAAAATACACCTCTCATTTAAAAATGTACTCAAAAATGAATAAAAAGCAAAAAATAAATTTTGCAACAGCTAAATTTGATATAATTGTTAAATTTCTGTTATAAAATATTAAAATATGTAAAAGCCGACTCTTGCATTACATTCTACGGGAAAAATTACAAAAGAAAATTTATTTCATTATTTATATTATTCATTTTAAAATATTTTAAAACATTAACATTTGATAATCTAAATGTCACAACTGTCAAATTTTATAAATTACACAGTGCTGCCGACATACTTTTTAAAATAAAAATGTTCGTAATTACATAAAAATAAAAAATTAATTTAAAAAATGGTAAAAAGGGCAAAATATAAAAAATATTATAAACAACTTATTTCATATGGCTGTTGTGACACTCGTTCTTTAAAAAACTCATCGCTTCGCGATTCGTTTTTTAAACTTGAACTCGTGTCATAACAGAATTCCATATGAAATGCGTTGTTTAATATACTATTATAAGATGCAAATATAAAAAAAAATTAGAGAATTAGAGAAAAGTATGAATACACGCCGTTGGCAGAAATTATAAAAAAATAAAACAGAACACTTTTATAAAAAGACAGTGAAAAGAAACCTATTAACAAGAAAAATTGGTAAAGAAACAATAGCACAAATTGAATGGAGTGCCAAATATAAATTAATTCATCATAGAGCCAATACTAATAGGAACATAGGAAAATAATGTTTGCAAATACCTAGAAAATTCAGGAAAAACTGGAACAACACAAAAAGAATCAAGATAATTGGGACACAGCCGAAATTAGTTCCAAAGGAAAATTACAAAAAGAGGAAATTAAGGAACAAAAACAAAAGAAATTTAAAACAATCAGGTGCAATTGCGGAACTAAGGAAAAAAATAAGAAGAAATTCAAAAAAAATTAGGAAGAAAGGGCTAAATTCAAAGGAAATAAAATAAACTTTTACCAACAAAATACGATCCTGTAAAAACTTTCCTGAAAACCTTCTGCGCGTTTGATGAATAAATCAAATATCGAAAGTGAAGCAAACATATCCGCGTTTTTTGCGCGCCCCGAACCCCCGATCCACTTTCCTAAGCTATTTCGAATAACTTAATTATATAATATAATAAGGGGGACCGTTAACTGATTAGTGGAGTGAAAAGAAGCAAAAAATGTACTCCTAAGTTATGTAAATTTAAGGTGCCATTTACATATTAAACAAATTTTCGGTGGATTTTTTTTTTCGACAACCGAAAAGTTAATGCCGAAAGAGGGAGAAAAAAATTAAGGGGCCGTTACGGATTAATTAGTGGAACGTAATGAGTAACAAGAGACGACCAAATGTATAACAGTTAAAGTTAAACACTAGGTATAAAAAAAATCGGGAAGAAGATGAGTTTAGGGTTGGTTACTTAATAGGTACTTACGCGATTAGAAAATTTAAATTAAGATTGTGTCGGTTTAAATGGTACGTACTTTAGGGGTTTTAACAGATTTGTAAATTTTTTTAATAATCTAGAACAGGGGTTCTCAATTTTTTAGTAACCACGTACCTCTTGAAATTTTCAGATATTTTGACGTAACACCTTATACAGGGTGTTTCAAAAAAAGGTAACACCGTCTCTAGGATAGGTAAAAAACAGAAAAATAATTGGGGTTGGCTTAGTGAAATTTTTTTCTAACGCGATCCGTTTTCAAGATAAAGGGCGTTGAAGAAAATAAAAAATTACACATTTCTTACGATTTTGCCGAAACTACTGGCACCATTGCAATGAAATTTTATACGAATATGTTTTGGAAGCTGATATATCCCATGAATTTGTTTTTATAACTAACTCTAATAGAGGGCGCTAGTTACAAGATTCATACAACGTATTATTCAACATAACTTTTTTTAGGGTAGAATTATTAGTCAAAACTCCAAGTGAACATAAACATCGTAAGGTACTCTTGGTAAAACTTAATATTATGTACCGTTTTCGGAATATTTTGATTTGAAAATAACGATGTTTATGTTCACTTGGAGTTTTGACTAATAATTCTACCCTAAAAAAAGTTATGCTGAATAATACGTTGTATGAATCGTGTAACTAGCGCCCTCTATGAGAGTTAGTTATAAAAACAAATTCATGGGATATATCAGCTTCCAAAACATATTCGTATAAAATTTCATTGCAATGGTGCCAGTAGTTTCGGCAAAATGTGTAATTTTTTATTTTCTTAAACGCCCTTTATCTTGAAAACGGATCGCGTTAGAAAAAAAATTTACTAAGCAAACCCCAATTATTTTTCAGTTTTTTACCTATCCTAGAGACGATGTTACCTTTGAAACACCCTGTATATTTATATATTTTTTTTTATTTATAAATAATACCACTGATGGGTATTCAGTTTTTGTCCCCATCCAAGATTTTTCTTTAAAAGAATCTTTCATTGAGCTGTCGCTTGTGAGGTAGATGAAACACTCTTTTGAGTGACTAGGAAATTCCCCTGAAAATGGATTTCTCATCCACTCATATTTAGAAAAATCTTGATTAAAATATTTCTCAAAACTCGTTTGAAGGGCTTCTATATGACTAGTGATATTATCAGTCACTTCTGGCTTCAGATAAATATCATTTTCTTCCAAAAATGCAGCAAGAGTAGGGAATGCAGGAAAATCCTTGTCCTGTGCTTGAGAGCGAAACAGAACCAACTTTTTCTTGAAGGATGATTTTTTATCGTTGGTACTGAACAAGAGTTACATATCATGATTTTGTTCACTTAAAAACCTAAAGACTTCTGACCTCAGTTCAAATGGACGAGTTAGGATCTTGCCTCGTGACAACCATGTAACCTCGGTAAGTAGAAGGTTTGATATTTTGCACCCATATCTTCACACATCAAAGAGAAAAGCCGTGAATTAAGAGCCCTGGCCTTAATAAAATTAATGACCTTTGCTATCTGTTGGCAGCCATACCTTTGGAAGTCAAAACTTGGTGAATAACGCGGTGAATACTTTGGCATTCTGGAGCAACTTTTTTATTCTTGCTCCCAATCCACTTAAATGACCCGACATAGCTTTTGCTCTCTCCGTGCACAAACCAACACATTCAGACCCGCTTTCATAATGTACTTATTTATGGCATTAAATATGTCTTCAGCTTTAGAGTTTGATTCAAGAGGTTTGCAAAATAAAAATTCTTCCTTTACTTCACTTTGATAATCAAATCGTATTAATACGAGAAGCTGCGCCATATTTGCTATGTCTATGCTTTCGGTCGATTTGATATACTATGCTTTTTAAATATCCCCACAAAAAAAAGTCTAACGGAGTCAAATCTGGAGACCTTGGTGACCATTCGATAGGCCCCCTTCTACCTATTCACCTTCCTGGGAAAACGTTATTAAGGTAATTTCGTACCTCAACGCCATAGTGTGGGGGAGCCCCATCCTGATGGTACCATAAATCGTTTCTATTTAGAAATAGTTGATTCAGCTGTGGCAACAGATAATTTTGAAGAAATTCCAATTAACTAGCAGCAGTTAGGTTTTCCTCAAAAAAATATGGCCTTACAATTTGATTGTTTATAATTTCGGCCTAAACATTCACCTTCTAGGGATATTGTGCCCTATATTCTTCCATCCAATGTGGATGGATTCGACATGTCTGGCGATTTACGTGACCGTTCAGCATAAAAGACGCTTCATCTGAAAAAAGTACCTTCTGTATGAAACCCGGATCTCTGTTACATTATTCCATAACGATTTCGCAGAAATCGATTCTTCTATCAAAGTCATCTTCTAATAGCTCCTGGACCAGATGTACTTTGTATGGATGCCACTTCTCATTTTTTAGCACTCTTACAACAGTTGTTTGGTGGATATTATTATCTAGTGCGACCTGCCTAGGACTGGTATGAGGATTTTCTTGAAACGCCAGTACAACGTCCAGGTTTTTGGCTTCGAATATTGATGTTCTACCACTTCTGGGAAGATCTTTAACATGGCCCGTTTCTCTATTTTTTTTTCAAATTTTACTTACTGTTGATTGAGTAATTAAATAAATTACGAACTTCTGCTTGAGTCCTCACTCTATATCCATAACCAATCATGGTTAAAATCTCGATTCGTTCTGTTTCTGTTAGTTTCATTTTTGTAAATGCTCGGCAGTCTTTTTATGAAATAATGAATTTATTCCATACATTTGCATCATACTGTATGTATAAAATCTTTTGAAATAAATTATTTATCCAAAACTAATATGGTTTTTCTTGCATAGTTGCTCTTTTTAAAACTTGTATTTATTTTCAAAGTTACATTTAATGGAACTAACTTTCTAATAATGTGTTACTTGTAACTTGGATTAAGCGTTTTTTTACCACGTTTTTAAGTATAGAGTTTTCGAAAATCTACTCTCAGCACTTTCGATATCTCTGATCGTAAAATTTCAATTCAAATCGAAACATACAAAAATGTAGCAACACCCGAAAAAAAAAAACAGAAGAATGGGCGGCTGAAGTGGCGAAAAGTCATTGAAATTATTATAGCTTCATCATCACGTTTCAGTTTCAGTTTAAGGTAACGACCTTAAAAATTTTATTTTTTTATTTTTATAGAAATATTATTGTGTACAGTTAATAGATAACAAAACGGATTTTTATCGGTTGATGTTTATGTTAATTAATGATGTTGGGTTTTAAAAGAATATTGAAACTCAATTTTTGATTTTTAAAATACCGTTGTAGCGTTACCCTTTCAAAGAAACGGTGGTAGAATTGATTAAACACCTCGTAACCGTGACCACTCTTTTGCAAATACAAAATCTTCATTTCTAGCAACATAAAAACAAATCCTCTTTCTCTTGTCCTTCGCAAAGGAACTCCTTTATATTCTATTTTGCATACCGTTTCCCAGGGGCGGGGTTCGAACGTCTCCTGTACGGAACACGAAAAAGGTGTTACTCCAACCGCCATGATTTCGAAGACCTCTCAGATCAAATTAATAGACTATCGTCGTCCATGCGATATTAAAATGGGATATAATTCACTTTTAGCGGATATTTGTCGTACCTTAAATCTTGTAGTAAGTTTTCTTAAAACAGTGACGGTTTGGGATAGAAATTTCTAAAGGGGTCTCGTTAAAAAATATGGTGTTGGCAAAAAGTGTATTAACAGCTGACGTGTAGAGATTATAATAATAATAATCATTTTATTTGCCAGAAATAATTACAATAAGTAACAAAATTAAATACAATATACGAAAGGCAAAAAGGTATGGTGAGGTATGGTGAGATTAGAATTAAATATCTGGTTTCAGTAATTTGAACGCAAGAATATGCTTTTCCAAAAAAATGTTAAAAAAGGTTTAGAAACTGGCAAGACTGTTACTGTTACTGTTTTCTTTTGGCATTTTTTTATATGTCTATGGTCTGCTTTCACAATTTCTTTGACCACTTCAGTTCTAACCATTCCTGCATCAATAAATATTTTTTCTTGCTTTTACAAACATATCAACCAACACCGAGTAATCTAAGGTACGAGCAGATGACACTTTTTGAGGATTTAATAAACGCTCTTGTTCCTCCTTCACCTGTTGTTTCGCGAGTAGTAATAAAGTCAATAAAATATTCTTTAATACCGCATTTCCCCACGTTGGGTGCCAAATATGCGAGCCCTGTATAATAGGTATGCACATCTTTTTGTTCCCATGTACTATTTTTTAGTTTTTGATTTGAAAAATAGGTTCCTTGATTTCATTAGGTAAATTTGATAGGTAAATCACCAGATTGTTATTCTGATTAAGAAAACAACAAGCAGAATGAAACCTTATTGGAAATTAGGAGAGTTCGCCTTTGTTGTGTCTATTATTTTTTGGTCAGTGCCACCTTTGCCACGCCCTAGTTATTGCCATGTTTCCTATTGTAGTTTTTTGTGTCGGTAAAATAATTTTAACAATAACGTGTTTTAAGTTATTGTTTAATTCTAGTCCAGGAGGAATCGGCGCATGAGTACCGAAAACTATTCCACCTGAATTTTTTTATGTGATCCTTTTCAGATTGCCCTCCTAATGATATAAATGTATGTCGCCATGGCGCAACCCGGTGCCATATTGTTTAAACCGAAATTGTTTAAACAATTAAAAGGAATTGTTATTTTTCAACCGGACAATTTTTTTTGAATACTTTATTGAAATGCCAATAAAAAAGGTCCTATGACTTTTCACGATAAAGTTAATATTTTTAAAGATATGAATTTTTTAAAATTCGAAAAATCTCAAATTTGGGTACTTTCGACCTATGAAAAATATATTAAAAAAATGGATAATATGAAAGTAATAAATGTTTTTAATTCTCTATACAATAGTTAATAATATTGTTAATAGAGATTTTAAAAAATTTCATTGTTTATATCTTTTTTTTAATTGTTAATTTGGCTTGCTCACAAGTATGCATCGCTTACTTTTAAGTATCGTTGTCTCTCTCTGACTCATGCGTTGCGTCGGCCTCTCTGTGCCTTGAATCATTATCATTTATTTTAAAAACTATCAACTTTATCAAAATTGTTAAAGAAAGCAATGTTATTAGATAATAATTAAATTGCCTACAATTTGTTTTTAATAAATTTTTTTCTGAAATCAATTTTTCAAAAGTTCTTTAAGCATAAATCGGAACATGTCATTAAAATTACTTTTTTATCAGATTATATTACTTTTTGATATTAAAAGTTATTATTTATACAAAGAAAAACATTGAAAGAATAAAAAATAAAAGAAACAATTTTTTTTTACTCAGAAACACTCATACACACACTACGAGACATATACAACATAAAATTATTTTTATTCAATTTATCTGAATGTTTTTTCTAAATACCCAATATATTTTTATTATTTATAAATAATTGTGATTTCAAAAAATGTTCAAACACCATTATATCTTATTATTGTTGATATAAATGCAAAAATTACTATGATAATAACAAAAAAGTAATATAAACTGATAAAAGTAATTTTAATGACATATGCTTAACTTTTGAAAAATTGATTTCAGAAAAAAATTTATTAAAAACAAATTGTAGGCAATTTAATTATTATCTAAACAATGAAATTTTTTTAAATCTCTATTAACAATATTATTAACTATTGCATAAAGAATTAAAAACATTTATTACTTTCACATTATCTGTGTTTTTTAATATATTTTTCATAGGTCGAAAGTACCCAAATTTGAGATTTTTCGAACCTTAAAAATTTCATATCTTTAAAAATATTAACTTTATCGTGAAAAGTCATAGGACCTTTTTTATTGGTATTTCAATAAAGAATATAAAAAATAACAATTCCTTGTAATTGTTTAAACAATTTCGGTTTAAACAATATGACACCGGGTTGCGCCATGGCAACATGCATTTATATCATTAGGAGGACAATTTGAAGAGGATCACATAAAAAAATTGAGGTGGAATAGTTTTCGGTACTCATGCGCCTATTCCTCCTGGACTATTCGGTGTTTGTTGAATTTTTAAAATACGATTTATATAGTAAACAGCCAGGCTGTACAAACAATTCATCAACAAATTTTTGCCATACTTCCTTGATATTACATAAAATTTATTTTCCCCCAAGGGAGCATTCAACCCCTTATCTTCCGGTACGTCATGATCGGCAGGGGTAATTAGAGTTCATTAAAAGAATTGTAAGGGGAAAAGTGGATGCTATCCGAAAAAGATGCTGCCGTAATTGAACAAGATGTATCGAGCTTCTTTTTAACGAATTAATCGTACCTCCGAAGTATTTAAAAAAAACTGTAAAAACTATAGTGAACATAAAAAATAGTATTTATTATTTGTTTGTTATTATCCGACGTATCTGAATTCCCTTAATTACTGTGGAATCTCATATCGGCTTATGCATTAGGGACCCCAAAATTGATGGAAGAAGTAAAATGAGTATCATTCTAGCAATCCGCACCATTCGATAACATCTCTTCTTAGACGTTGGGGGTAAGGGAAAAGGACACACTTTGGAGTTTCCTAACATCCGGCGGAAGTCCATCAGCGGGATCCTCGGGGAGTCAGGAAGGTGATTGTCGTACGTCGAAAACCGGACGAAATGGACTTTGTTTTCCTTTATGTCTGCATAACCAAGGACAAAAGATCCTTTTCCCTGATACCGTTCATATTGCTGCTTACAATATTCGGGATATTTTTTTATATACGAGGAAAAATTGCACAACTATAGGGGATTTTGTTGAGATTTTATTTTGGCTTAATTAAATTTTATGAATTACTATTCATACACATTCATATTTTTTATTATGGTAAGCAAATAAATTGTGAAATTTATTGTATCAACCTTTACTTTGTCCATCTTACAAAAAAAATGTCGCTTTTTATTTAAATAGAATATTAAGTATATTATTGTCTGCGATCTACTATCTACTCTATGTACGAAGAACACTTGGTGCCTACTATCAGTTCATTGCAAACAAGACTAAGGAGCTCCACTGAGATAAGGATATCAATTGGAAACCTATGGATACTTTGATCCAAACTAGGTTTCAAACACTGCAAAATTGACAAAAGGCAAGTTATTATGGAATCCCAACGGATTAGGCAATGGCGTTTTTGCCATTAGTGATTTACAAAGACAAGAATCTATTTGGATGAGACCTGCCAGTTACCATAGTCGCCAATTAAAAAATGTTCCAGGCTCTTCAAATACAAAAGCGGAAATCCAGGAATTTATGCTCCAAAACAACATATAACAGGTCGGCTGAAAAGTCCCCGGTCTACCATAGTAAAACACAATATTTTGACAAAAATCATTTTTTTTATTCAACATAGTTGCCTTCAAGGGCGATACAGCGATTATAGCGACCTTCCAACTTTTCGATACCATTTTTGTAGTACTCCTTCGGTTTGTCCTCAAAATAGGCTTCAGTTTCGGCGATTACCTCAGTATTTTTTTCCCGCGAGCATTCTCTTCAGGTCAGAGAAAAGGAAAAAGTCGCTGGGGGCTAGATCTGGAGAATACGGTGGGTGAGGAAGCAATTCGAAGCCCAATTCATGCAATTTTGCCATCGTTTTCGATGATTTGTGACACGGTGCATTGTCTTGATGAAACAAAACTTTTTTCTTCTTCATATGGGGCCGTTTTTTCGCGATTTCGGTCTTCAATCGCTCCAATAATGCACAGTAATAGTCGCTGTTGATTGTTTTTCCCTTTTCCAAATAGCCAATGAACAATATACCGTGTGTGTCCCAAAAAACTGAGGCCATAACTTTGCCAGCTGACTGTTGAGTCTTTCCACGCTTTGGTGGCGGTTCACCAGCCGCAGTCCACTCAGCTGACTGTCGATTGGACTCAGGCGTGTAGTGATGGAGCCAAGTTTCATCCATAGTCACTTATCGACGCAAAAAATCGGGTTTATTACGACTTAACAGCTGCAAACACTGCGCAGAATCATCAATTCGTTGCTGTTTTTGGTCGATTGTGAGCACGCGCGGCACCCATTTCGCACAGAGCTTCCGCATTCCCAAATATTCGTGAACGATATGTCCAACACGTTCCTTAGATATCTTTAGAGTGTCAGCTATCTCGATCATATTCACTTTACGGTCACTCAAAATCATTTTGTGGATTTTTTTGATATTTTCGTCTGTAACCACCTCTTTTGGGCGTCCACGTCCACTGCGTTCACCGTCTTCGGTGCTCATTTCACCACGCTTGAATTTTGCGTACCAGTCAATGATTGTTGATTTTCCTGGCTCAGAGTCCGGAAACTCATTATCAAGCCAAGCTTTTGCTTCAACTGTATTTTTTCCTTTCAAATAACAATATTTAATAAGCACACGAAATTCTTTTTTTTCCATCTTTTTGAAAATAACAAAAGTTGTTTCACTAAAAATGCAATATCTCACAAACTAATAGTCCGACAGCTGTCAAATTTTTACACGAATCTTTTGAAGGTTGATACTATTTAAAAATGAAATGGATTTAATTCTAGTGTCGTCATCTATAGGTCAGACCGGGGACTTTTCAGCCGACGTGTTACTTTGAAGAAGGTTATAAAAAAACACAGCTTTTAAAGGTTCTAAGGACATTTAACATACAGAAAAAATATGTACCTATGTGACACAATTGCAGCATCCAAAGGACATACGGTTCTTCGTCTTCATATGCATATGTGGAGAAAACTAAAGAACAAAGTGCGGACCCAAAATACTATACCTACATTATGTCCTTCTGTAATTGCATTAATCCGGCAAAATATAGATGACCCATACGCTGATTGTTGGAAAAGAACAATAAACCATGTTATAAAAGTGGAGGATTCATACAGGGCATTTCATACTAACATAGAACCCCTTATAATTAATGTAGACGACGATAGTGATAGTGAAACTGAATTGATATATTAACATTATTTAAATTTTCTTGTGAATATCCTTTAATATGCGTTTCAATTAAAAAATTATTTTTGCAAATTTAACCTGACCTGCATTCTTTACCCAAACTTGCCAATACCTGAGATAAAAGTACCTTTTATTATAAGCATTATATTGTTGAACCCACACATATTGTTTATATTATATTATAAAACAAAATTATTTTTTTTGGTTACCGCATGCATTTTCGGTCGTACCCTGTACAATATTTCAACTATAATCTTCTTCGTCAAAGTTGATGTGTCCTTATCGATGGTATCAGGGCTAGGCAACATCTTCCCGAGTTTTACGACCCTTCCTTCTTCTTCGCCTTATTATTATATCCTGCACAATTGTCAGATATCCAAGCATCACCTTAGTTATCTGGTTGTTTTCGCCCCGAACTACCGACTCTCCAGGTCTTTCTCGATTCTCCGGGAGGCCGTTGGCCGTTCCCTCAGGATCTAATAGCGGTTACGGTTATCGCTCGAGTTATAGTTTTCCTTCGAGCTCGCAAAACTTTCTCTACGTATGTCTCTACGAAGGAGGTACCTACTTCCCATAAAAACTCGCCTGCTTCAATTTATTTTCACCAATTTTACAAGATGTTTATCATACGGAAATGTGTGTATGTGGGTGATTTTATGACGCGGAGATTCTTTCGATAAGAGAAATAAAAGAGCTTGACGTTTTTTTTTTTGTTTAAATCATCATCTAAGTACAAAAATAACTTGATCAATCAAATAATCCAAAATATTTGATTTCTTTGATATTTTCTGGTGTATATATCAGTGACAAACATGTAATCGATCGGTCTAAGGTCTATTTTCAAACTGATTTCGTCATTAATAAGTCTCAACGGCCTGTCGGTGACAGGAGCAAGGTGTAGCTGCTTGTTTCTTGTATATAAGCTCGTAACACGGTGGCGGTCAGGTCGGAAAATTAGCAATTTCCTTTCACCGGGCAAGAAGAGAGTGCGGGAGAGATAGATAGATGTATATGGCCTCGAGGGATTTCCCGACAACCAATTTATTTGCATAAATAATCAGAAGGAATGCAAATCGTCGAGGTCGCAGCATTAATTACCTCGCTGTGTATGTTATCTTGGGATGTAGCTCAGATTATGCATTTGTTCGACCTGAGTTATAGATTTTTCTATACAAGTTTTACGTTAATATTAAAAAATATACTAAAAATTGACTAAAAGTAAAAATATCAATCGTTTTTTATTTTTAACTCTTTACCAAAATCAGTTATTTATTATCTTTATATATTTTTTTCATACTTTAATGTACCCTTGTGCTTTACATTACTCTTCATTTCTCCCATGGTGTTTGAAATAATAAATGAATCAACATAAACTAAGCTTCTATTCTAGTTTTTGAAGATTGACATTAATTACCCTAAGGGATTATCTTAGATGTACTTCCCTCTAAGATCAGTCTAACTGTGCAATGATATAGAAAATTAATTGTCCAAAATGTAATGCTGTATATATAGGTCAAACACAAAGAAATTTTGACGTAAGGTTCAATGAACAGTTAAGAGCATATAGATTAAAACAACCAGATAAGTCAAATTATGCAAAACACCTACTTGAACATCCAACCTCACTCTTACACACCAATGACGTCCAAATACTACAAAATTGTGATAAAAAACAAAATTTAGATTTGCTTGAAGACCTTGAAATAAAAAGACATCTAGCAGATCCACAAATTAAAGTTGTTAATGAACAAATAAATTTTGGAAGTTCTCCACTATTAAACTGTTTACTTTGATTGAGTTTACATTTCACATAGATAAGACATAATTGTAAAACACAAATACATTAAGTTATTGTAAAGATCAGCATGAATTAGTTTTTTTCCTGGTTTTTCTATATCATTAGAGGGAAGTACATCCAGGATAATCCCTTAGGGCTATTAACATCAGGTACCTAGCTACAAACAAACAAAATGTAAGTTAAATGTCCATCTGATGATGCTAATAAGAAGAGATTTTTATTATTCTTAATAAGATGGACTTCCAATCAGTTTTTATAGCCTCCTATAGTATTCTAGAAAGATCCTAGATGTTCTCAGAACAAAGTTAATTCAGCATCTTACAATTTTTCTCTAAAGCATTCATTTAAAAAATATTTCCATCTCTGTCATCCTAACGTTTTCTATTTTTTTAAATTCAATACAAATACGTCTGTTCTTTATTATTATACAACAAATATAAGTTCTAGAACATAAAAGCATTTATATGATGCACATAATTAATTTTCAGAACGTTCCAGTACGTTTATTAATTGTTTACATACATAAAACGTAATATTGCTAAAGTTGCACAATAAAAAAATATTTCTAAGTTAAAGGTTACTTACAAATACATGAGTGTATGTTAATATAAATGGCCTAAGAATAAAATAAAAGTTGAATAGAAACAGTATAAGGAATAAGGTTACTAGTTTATTGAACTAGGTATAATTAAAATAATTTTCTTAAATTAGTTAACATTAATTATTTTAAAATATAATGATGAAATCAATTTTAAACTATCTTTCATTGTATGCACCTTAGTAAGGTATAGAGCGTACACATTGCGTCACGAACAGTGAAGCACTGCCAAGGAACTGTAGCTGAACTGGCACAACGCCACAAGGTTATCCTTGAATGGGTACCAGGACACACAGGGATTCTTGGAAATGAAAAAGCTGACCTCCTAGCCAGGGAAGCTTCAGAAGGAACCCTGATCGGACCTCTTCCCACATGTGGGGTCTCATACCAACATGTAAGGGAAACAATAGAGGAACGACTAAGGAAACAACATAAGAAACTCTGGATGGAACTGCCTGGACTCAGGCAATCCAGATTATTCATAACAGGTCCATCCAGGGAGAAAACTACAGAACTACTCAGCCTAAGTAGAACCCAACTGAGAAAGGCAGTGGGACTGCTTACAGGACACTGCCATCTCCGAAAACACATGAACATAATGGGACTCGCTGAGGACCCATTATGCAGAAAATGTGGTGAGGAAGACGAAACTCCTCTTCACGTAATATGTCACTGTCCGAGCCTTAAGTGGCTTAGACAGAGACACTTTGGCATTCAGTTTCCTGAGCCAGAGGAAATCGTGAAAGCGAATATCAGGGACATTCTAGAATACATGAAGGAAACGAACCTGGTATGATTACTTCAGGGGGGTACAATGAGCCTAGAGCTCCAGTACATGCATGAAACGCACCCCAGAAGAATAGAATAGAAGGTATAGTACAATAGAAAATATTACTCAAATTATATTTTATCTTTATTGTTATGGTAATTGTATTAAAATTTATTTCTGTTTATCAATTGAAATTATTTTATTGTAATAGTAGCAGTAATTATTAATAAATTTGAAATATATGTGGTAAAATAATATCGACGTTCTTGTTCTCCTTTAGGGGAAGTTTTTAATTACTGTAGGGCATGTAATTCGTCAACACTTCAACGGTAAGAAGGACATACTGGTAGTAATAGCATAATTAAAATTCATAAGAGCTTCCATTCTTTAATTAAAGCCAAAGCATTTTCCTAGATTCTCAAACTAATTAGTTGTTTACTCTTTCGAAGTTTACGAACTAATCCTTTTATATAAACAACTTGCCTGCTTTTCATGTACTTTTAACGGAATTTTAGTTTTGTTCCTTTTATATTCAAAGATTCAAGTCTTTGCTTGTTTTTTTCGGGGTTATAACTTACCGTAAATAATTTTAGACTAGTATGAGAAAATCAATGTGTATTGTTTGAGGTGCAAAAGCGATTTCTTTATTGATAATTATTGATCTTTACAAATATATTAAGTTATTGTAGAGATTGGCATGATCTTTAACTTCCCTTAAAATCTATTAGAAATACCAAGCACGTTATGTATTTGTCAAATAAGCACCACTCCTAAGATACTGAATTATTCTCGTTATTAAACTTGGAAAAATGTCCACCCCCCAAACACTGTCAACGCTTCTAATCTTTTCTCTTCAATCTGTATAGATAAATTCGAAGACAAAAGATTAGAATTCCCTAGATCGTGCTCCCAACTTCAATTACATCAACAACTACAAGAACTCTCTGTGGTCTCTCAATAACATATATTATAAATCAGAGATAAAAGAATGTCGTTTAATCTCATACTTTAGTTGGTTCGGACCGTGGCCATCTTGAAATTCGTAATAAATGAAATGCCCTTGTGTGTATATTTTCTACTGGAGATTGTTCAAGAACAAGTCACGAACTATATAAAAAGGTCTCTGTTGAAAAAGAGGTGATAAATCTGTTGGAAATGGTTGTCATAAAGATATGTGGTCGGGATAGGTGGGAAATTTTTTTTGAAAAAATTCTTTATATCGGTAAAATAAATAATATATTATCGAGATCCTATCTGCAGTTTCGAGTAAATTTATAAAAAAACTTTGATTAATGGTTTACGACCTTTTTTTCGGAAAAAATTGTTTATATAACAATCGTACCTAACACCCTTTCGAAAAACATAATTTAATATTTCGAAATATACGATTTTGTTGTAAAATCGTTTTGATAAGAAGTCTAACCGGTCATTGGGCCTCCAAAAAAATATAGGATGATAATAAGTACTAAGAACATTAAAAATTAGTAGGAAGGGATGGGTAGAATGTTCTGCGAGGCCCGTAAATCACTTTCGGATCGTGTTACGTACAATATTTTTTCTGTGGCCGTACATACAAAAAGTAAAAGCCAAATGGAATAAATTCATTATTTCGGTTACTGTACATATTTATAAAAAATCCCGAAACACGTCAAATTTAAATTATAACTTGACATTCTTTAACGTGAAAATGCAACCCCTACCTACCTCAACCCCCTTAGAATGACAGGTACAACCCCCAATTTTTTAAATGGGAAGTATTGGCTTGTGATATATCATTTGAATGTTATTGTTTTTAAATTTTAATGCAACAATTAACATAAAAAAATTAATATCATGTTGTTACCGAAATTCGCTAGAATACAATTAAAAACTAAAATGTAATGCAAAACGTAATAAAATGTAGAACACGAAAAAGAACTATGAATGTTAATGAAGTAGATGTTCAAAATGTTCCCCGCGAACGTCTTGGCAACATCCTAATCTCAAATAAAACTGTCTTCTAACATATCAGGCGTGATCGACCTAATCGCAATCGTTATTAGTTCTTTTAAGTCATTTAAATCAGAAGTTTTAGTTTTGTACACATGGCTCTTCACATATCCCCATAAAAAGAAATCTAATAATGTAAGATCAGGTGATCGCGCTGGCCATTCAATCAATCCTCGCCTCCCTATCCACCGATTGAGAAATATTGTATCGAGGTACTGCCGGACAGTAGTTGGTAATGTGGTGGTGCTCCATCCTGCTGAAACCATATCGTATTCGCTGGAACTTGAGGGTTACCTGGATCAGGATATAAATTCGCCAACGTTGGAATAACATCATTTTGAAGTAGTGCCAAATAATTGTTGCCATTCAAGTTGCCCTCAATAAAAAAGGGACCAATGATATTGTTCCCTACAATCCCTGTCCAAACAGTAATCTTTTGAGGGTATTGAGTGTGTTCTTCTCTCATCCAGTGAGGATTTTCCGTGAACCAGTAGCGGCAATTTTGCCGATTAGCATGACCGTTAAGTAAAAAAGTACACTCATCAGAAAACATAACGTCTTCTAATTGGATAATATTGTTATCCAACATATGTCCATCATTTGCTCACAAAAAAAAGTTCTCCTATCAAAATCGTCTTCCATGAGCTCCTGAGTAGGTATCATCTTATACGGATGCAATTTATTTTCTTTTAATATGTTTGCTATCGATGTATGGCTAGCATTGAATGTAGTGGATGCCTGCCTACTCGATGTATGTGGGTTTTCCTGAAACTCAAGCAACACATCTAATTTGAGTTCATCACTGAGTGCATTGGCAGCTGCTTTTTTTATCTGCCTTACATGACCAAACTCGCGAAACTGCTTTTCTATTTTACTTATTGTTCCTTGGGATATAGGCGGTAAATTAGGAAATTTCTCATGAAATAGGCGAGTTACTTCCTGTTGTGTTCGGATAATATCTCCGTTACCAATCATTTGTAAAACTGTTATTTTATGCATTTCCGTTAATCTAACCATTTTTCAGAATTGAATTGAACAAACTTTATACTTAAATTACAACAATGACAACTTAAATAAAACAATTTAGGTACTACTGCTTGTTAAAATAGCGTTGCCACGGAAATTCTTTAAAGTTTTTTAATGGTTACCATCTAAAAACCCCATTGCTATGGTTTTTGTTCACTTTCTCATTATCAAGACCTAAACGGGAAATAAGTTTTAAGTATAATGTAATAAGTTTCGAGTATATCTTAGCGAATTTCGGTAAAAACATGATATTAATTTTTTTTATGTTAATTTTTGCATTAAATTTAAAAACAATAACATTTTTGGGCCGAGATGAATCTTTTAAGTTACTGTAAACAACACAAATAGCTCTCGTATGTCAAAACGTTCTGAGTACGTATAACCTCAAAAATATCCAACTTTATGATAGAGCTGTCAGTTGCCAGATTGCAACACCAGGGTTGCCAAATCCCGAAGTATGAAAGGCAACCCTCGTATAAAATTAGTATAAAATCCAATATGTTTATTTTCAATACTATCAAATTAAAGAATCCATTAACACAAAATAAAAAATGTATAGAAAATCTGGAAGCATGAGCCGTTAAAATCGTATATTTGATTAAAAAGACATCCGAAAATACTTGGGTAGAAAATCTTTTTTGGGTAGAGAGCGAATGTTGACACAAAACTTCGCTTGATTAACCGCTACCGTTGTCGAATAAGGGTTAATACCACTTTCGTTTAATTCTACAAGCGTAAAACAATATAAATTCGCTTCCTCTACGTAGTCAATATTGTGTTTGCCAGCGCCGAAGAGCACCGCCATCTACTTGATTATGAATATATTAAGAGAGATGGGTATGTATGTGTATGCTTAGTATCATCGATGAAAATGATGGAATTCTTGACGATGAATATCTATATATATGTTTGTTTTGACAGGGATGGTTTCCATTATTGTGTTAAGTAATAGATTGCTGACGTTGCTTTTTATAATACTGGTGAATCGCAAATAAGGCATCTGTTGTCGCGAGACATTTTTGTTAAATAAACACCTTCGCCTAATTTATCCCTTCTAACTCTTAAAATTTTATCAAAAACAAAAATCTGTTATTGTATTTTTCAATTTGTTAACAACACGTTGCACTTTCTTGCATGTCGCTACTGAAATAGGCAAAAGATTCCATACTGTGTAGTGATGAGCAAATGCCAGACCAAAACAAAGACCGGGTTATTCTTGGTCTTGGTCTTGCAGTCAAATAAGCAATCTTGGTCTTGCACCAAGATCCTTGCAAGTCTTGCACTTTTTTTTTAGATTTTCTGAGGTCCATTTTTACAAAAAAAAAGAAAAATTGTTTTTAAAAGCATTACAAGTAAAGAAATATTAAATGAAAGGGATAGTACTTTTTATTATAAAAATTTTTTATAATGAATTTCCCAGGGACCCAATTCTCGAAATCATAGGAATCTATTCTCATGAGAAATTTACGTCATTTTCTCCCGATTTTGCAATATGTCAATTCTTTAAATATTTCATAGGAATAAATTCTCCAGAAATTATGAGAATTAATTCCTAATGTCATTTGCTGGAGAAACTTAAATTCTCATGAGAATTTACTTATGTCATCTATCAATATATAGTATCTGTTTTGTTGGAGTTGATACTGAAAAGTATTTTTTGTGTTGTAATCGCCATAAATTTGTTAAAATGAATAATTTTGTTCTTCAAGCTATTGTTTTAAATAATTTAGAACAGGTTGAAGTCGAAAACGCTACTGTTAGACAGAGAAGATTAGGAAACCGAGATACCTATGGATCGTTAAGTGAAGAGTTATTTAAAAAACATTTTCGTTTATCCAAAGACGCGTTTAACGTTCTAATGGAACATATTGAGCCTTTTCTGCTACCATCAAGTAGAATTGACTAAGAGGGAAAAAGTTTCGTAGCTCTCAATTTCTTTGGAATTGGTAGCTATCAAGCTATTATAGGCAGTAATGTCCACTGTTCAGGAATTAGCCAAGCATCAGTAAGCAGGTGCATTGAAGAGGTAGTTCAAGCACTCAATCATCCAAATATATTTAACCGCTGGGTTAAATTTCCTAGTACAATCCAAGAGCTGCAGAATAACAGAAGATCATTTTTTGATAAATTTAGAATATCTGGAATAATAGGTGTAATTGACTGTACGCACGTAGCTATTTTTCTAAAAGAAATTTCTTTTGAGCTTAGCTCATAAAATTTCTTTTATTAGAATTAGTTAAATCATTCATTATTTTACACTTTACACAGTTATTTTAATGTGCGAATTTCAAAAAACGTCAACTCAAAAGTCAAAACATCCATTTCTGCCAAAGTATTAAAAAAAATATGATAGAAAATTCGCATTTTTGATTGGTTTGAATCACGGAACACTTCAATGTAGTTACGACATACGTAACTTTCTTTAAATTTTGTTCAGACATACGTCACTTTTCCTAATTCTCTAGAAATTGAATTCCCAGACATTCAAGAATAGGACTGGCAGTTCTCAGGAGAATTTTTTTTGGAGAATCAGTTCTCTGGAGAATCGATTCCTACGATTTCAAGAATAGGGCCCCAGGAGCGATTATTACTTCATAATTTTCAAATCAAAATATGTATTCCGAAAACGGTACATAATATCGAGTTTTACCAAGAGTACCTTTTTGGTGTAGAATTAAACGATGTTTATGTTTACTTGGAGTTTTGACTAATAATTCTACCCTAAAAAAAGTTATGTTGAATAATACGTTGTATGAATCGTGTAACTAGCGCCCTCTATAAGAGTTAGTTATAAAAACAAATTCATGGGATATATCAGCTTCCAAAACATATTCGTATAAAATTTTATTGCAATGGTGCCAGTAGTTTCGGCAAAATCGTAAGAAATGTGTAATTTTTCATTTTCTTCAACGCCCTTTATCTTGAAAACGGATGGCGTTAGAAAAAAATTTCACTAAGCCAACCCCAATTATTTTTCTGTTTTTTACCTATCCTAGAGACGGTGTTATCTTTTTTTGAAACACCCATAAGAAATAATTTTAAATTTTAACATGCAAATGTTTCTGTAGTAAGTCACCCTTCCCTTATTGTGATTATATTTAAGTATCAATGAGTTTGGAGGCCGATACTGGTTATAAGGAAAATTCTTGTATGCGAATATGTTTACTCAATTCTTGTTGAGAGTAGTGGCGGTATCAATTCGCGATTTGTACAAATCGAATCAGATGGAGGCGCATTTAATTGTGGAAGCGCACCTCTATGCCTCTATTCACTCACTCACTGACTGGCTTTCAATTTCGGTGCTGCCTGCGTATGTTTATTTTCACTCAACAGGACGCGAATCTCCTCACTTTGTACTCCAACTGACTGATGTATATATAAATGTGTATATATATGTATGTGCTTAGTTTAGTTGTGACGATTTTCAACGTGATGATCTCTATCCTCGATTTTCTGTTTGTTTTACAGGAAATGTTCACGGTTTGAATGGGAATTTTTGTTGGATTATTTTCTTCCTGATTGTTTGTTTTTGGGGAATAAATTCGCGTCCGTGGTTTAATCTATGGGGTGTAAAACTAGAGTATGTTTAGTGAAGGATTTTCTTGTAAACATACCTGAAAACAAAATTCGCTGAATCGAATAATGGTAGCAAAAGTTTTCGGCGAATTTTGGTTTATTTTAATCCTTTTTGATTTATTTCAATTAATTTTTAAATCCCCGCCTAACGAAAAAACGATTAGTGCGTGTCCTTGTTGATTGATACCTTAATTTAGGGTAGCTAATAAAGATCATTTTCCCCTTTCTCGCTTTCTCCTTCTAAAAGAATCAGTTTCATTTTCGTGCTTGAACTTTTCGTATCAAAAGCTAGAAACTTTTAACGTCAGGACCCTGTAATGTAGTGTCTAAATAATTTTCATCGCTTTCCCCCAACCTCAAGAGTCTCTTTGATTTTTTTCAACTTCTAGTGTAGTGTACATTTCCTTTTTCTTTTTTTCTTCAGATTTTTTTAACACATCCAATTGGGAAAGCTCCTCCTATTGAATATCAACAAAGTAATTGCCGTTGTGAAAAGGAGGTGTACCAAAATAACTTTATCACCAAATTTTTAACTCTTAATTTACATTAAGAATAATGAAAAAACTCTTCGTTTTAGCAAAACTTCCAATATTTATTTAAAAAATTGCTTTTTTAACTTTAACGACAGCCGTTTCGCTAGACTTAGCATCGTCAGATTGACATATTGAAGTTACATTTTGTTTGTTTGTAGCTAGGTACCTGATGTTTATTAGGTAGTTATAAGGCTAGACCAAGTATGGAAGTAATAAGACATAACAGTATTAAAGCCTAGATGTTATGAGCCCTAAGGGATTATCCTGGATGTACTTCCCTCTAAGATCAGTATAACTGTGCAATGATATAGAAAAACCAGGAAAAAACTATATCATGCTGATCTTTACAATAACTTAATATATTTGTGTTACAATTACGTCTTATCTATGTATAAAATGAAGACTCAATCAAAGCAAACACTTTAAAAGTGGAGAACTTCCAAGATTTATTTGTTCATTAACAACTTTAAATTGTGGATCTGCTAAATGTCTTTTTATTTCAAGTTCTTCTAGAAAATCTAAATTTTGTTTTTTATTACAAGTGTGTTGTATTTGGATGTCATTGATGTGTAAGAGTGAGGTTGGATGTTCAAGTAGGTGTTTTGCATAATTTGACTTATCTGGTTGTTTTAATCTATATGCTCTTAAATGTTCGTTAAATCTTACTTCAAAATTTCTTTGTGTTTGACCTATATATATAGCATTACACTTTGGACAATTAATTTTGTAAACACCAGATTTTTTTAATTTAGGTAATTTTGTTTTTACATTTAACAATTTTGTACCAATATTATTTTGTGTTTTAAATGATATTAATGCTGATGTTGCCGAAGTTATTATTTTTGAAATTTTATTGGAAATACTTCCACAATATATAATATTTTTATAACTTTTAATTTCTTTGGTTTGTTTAGGAAATATTAGGTTTAGTGACAATTTCTGTTCCTTCTTATTAATTAATGTATTTATCAAATGAATTGGGTAGCCATTAGATGGACTTCCAAAAAGTAAGGGTTAGTACAATCAATTTACTTAATTTACATATTTTCTATAAAAAAATTGATAAATTAACTTGGGCATTTAATTTCTAAAACACTCTGTTTGTGTTTTCAAAAGTGGCAACAGCGCATTTAATATTCCCTTTATTTATGAATCAAAACTATAATGGTCTTACTAATATAGCATTTTCATTACAATATGAAACACTTTCTGTATGCAAAATTATTAAATTTATTAATTATTTGATTTGATCAATATCAGACAAGAAAATTGGCTGGATAGCCCTGGCAGCTCATGCCACAAATTATACGAAAGAAAAAGAAGATCGGTATGTTCACGTTTGTTGGTGTTTTAGTTTTATTTTTTCATATTCTATTATTTTGGGCAAAAACAAAAATATAACAATGGGGAAGAAAGTTTATTTGCTAGTATACAAATTTTTGATTTCGTTATTTTTGAGTTTTTATAAAAAACAAGTACTTGCATTGTATTTTTGTGACTAAAATTGAGGATACCAATAGGACAAAGACATTGAGGAAGACCTACATACATCTGGAAAAGCGTTTGTCAACATGCAAGAACTAAAACAACAAGGCAAGACTAATTTGGTTAAAGAAAAAAAATATAGATACCACAATTTCGTGACTGCGGAGCAAATAAAATATATAGATAATTGTAAAAATATGAATTCCATAATTTCAATGTTACTAAAATATTTCAGGAATATCAAAAGCAAGTTTTATTAAAGTTGGGCTTATTAAATTACGGAAGTATAAACCGGAATAAAGGTCACCATTATTAAAAAAAAACCTTTGTACTTGGTCCGTATGTGTGTTTTTTGTATTATAAATGGTGCTCTGTTCACAAAGGAAAATTGTTCTTTGATAGAAAAGTTCACCCCTTACAGTGTCATAATTGAATCTTCGTCTTGTCGGCGATTCATCGCGATGCCGCCGCTTGCTTGCTAGCCAGCCAACACTCACCTGAAACAAGAGAGAACGGAGTATATTTAATCAAATGCTATTTTCACATCGGATAATTTGAAGCTGGCGGAAATTTTAAAATGCTCAATAAATAAATTAAAAAATATTGCGAGGAATAATAAAAAACTCTTGTTTTAACTCAACTTCCAAGATTAATTGAACAAATTAGGTTTAAAATTACAATTACAGCTGCTTCGCTATATAACTAGCATCGTCAGATTGACATATTGAAGTTACATTTTAATTTGCGAGATTGTCATAAAAAAAAATTGTGTGCTACCCAAATGTAGCAGCTGAAATTTGTTGACCGGGACTATAGATTGTCGAGATTTCACAAAAAAATGCTGAAAATCCAAAACAGAAAATAACGAGGGGAACACATTAAGGAAGGGGTATCGCTGTACATCAGAATGGCACCTACAGACCAAAAGTTTATTCTAACTTTCTCCGTTATTACAACTCAAATCGTTTTATTTTTTTCACTAAATTGCATATAAAGGTCTATCTTAGGTAAGGATTGCATTTATTTTTTGTTAATTAATTGTTTAATATTGAAAAAGAGCTGTTGAATGCGAACTATTTTAGACCTTTACATTTGTATAAATAAACAACAATCTAAATAAATTTTCTTAAAATGAAACTAAACCTTTCCTAAGTTGAATATTTTTCTATCAAATAGCCCAATCAGAATTTTCTAAAGAGATCAGACCTAAGAAATAGTTAGAAACTAAAATCATGCTGCATTTTATTTTTATTTTTTCACTTTGGATAAAAAATGGACGTAGTTAATGACGAAATAATTGTACTTTAGTTTATAACTTTTATCATAGATGGAACTAGGCACTATATTTTTTTTTTCTTTTTTTTATTAACGAAGTCAAAACAAATTTTTGTATTATAAATTAATGTAACGTGTTTTAAATATTTTGCGATATTTACAAAACAATTATTCCATAAAACAAATTAGTAAAATGAAAAAAAGAATACTGATTTGCGGATATTGATTTTCAGTAGACCAGTTATATCATTGTTATATCTTGAAGAAATTTTAATTATAAATATGCCCAGCGTACGGCTGGCCATCTATAGTTATATATGAGGGTAAATAAAATTATTGTTTGTGTGCCGAGCGATCGCTTAAAGAATAAGTGTTTATTATTCCATTTTCCCAGCACAATTAAAAAACCATTAGACACAGAATAAACATCGTTGTAAATAAATATAAAAATTATAAAATTGTTAATAACAAAAAACTGTAAATTCAAAATTCTTGAAAAAAATACCAATTATTGGTGGCCATATAGACACTTCTTGGTCAAATTTTGGAAGAAATCTGGTCACAGGTTTCTGAGAGAAAAAAATGTTAGCGTAAATTTTGTATACGTGGTATTCTGAATTAAGTAAAAAGAACAACTGGCATCAAAATATTTTATTTAAAAAATATACTTTTATTATTTTTACATTTAAATATTTTCTGGTGGATCTTTACATTTTAATCTTTTGCCTCTCCTGTTTAAAATAACTTCCGGCCCAACGCAATCCTCATAGAATTGTCTTAACTTTTCTACCATATTGTTATCATCTCCTGTATAAATAATAAAATGGCATGTTTTTCTTCTTGTGATGACGAGTTGTCCTTGTATATAAAAACAATAATTTGTAATTTTCTAAAAAAATTGAAAAATGAAAAGCCAGTAACAAATCTTACCTGATTATAATAATTGTGATTTTCCTTCAAGTGAATTTCACTATTTTCAATTTTTAAGCAAGGAACCATACACTTTTCTATGGCCTCTCTCAATGAGATTTTTGATGTGGCTACTTTTAAAAAACATTTTACTTCAACAAGTTCATCTGAATCAATTAAACCCAAAACATAATAAGTTATTAAACTCTGATATGTATATTAGTTACAATAATTCGTTTACCATCAGGCGATGCACCTAATAAACCGTATTTCAAGTCAACAAATAATCCTGAAGGGTTAACATTCGGGTAGTAATAGTGGGTAGTTTGCAGCACTTCATCAAATTTTAAAACATTAGTTTAAATCCAGCAACGTTCTAGAAAACATCATTATTCTTCATAAGTATCTAGTCTCCGAATTTTCGACGCAAGTAAATAGGTATTACAAAATTAAAATATGTTGACCACTTTAATGTGTCATTTGTAAATGCATCGCCTCTAAGTTAATAATATTTTAATAATTTTTTGACACTTACCTAGAGCTGATCTAAAAAGAATCGCACACAACTATAAACTTATAAAAATAATAAACTTACCCTACCGCTGATTAGGTATATATAGAATTAAAAATACAAATAAAAAATGGTAAATGGTAAAAAATAAAGATAAAAGTAATAATTACTAGAGCACCTATTTATATTACTAAATGTTGATCTACCCTCGTTCTTTCCCGAGATAAAATACAAAATATATTTTGTTGGCTGACAAGGTCTGGAAATGAGAATTATATAACTGGTTTTTAGCCCTAAAACATGTGTTTTTAGCAGGTAAAATTGTTTCCGATGAATAGAGCAATTTGGTGAAAGGATTCTATTATTATTTCTGTTAGTTTATCCTATTACTAAGAGATGTCTGCACTTCTTGGCTAAAAAAATCATTTTCGTTTCAGATTGCATGGGATACGGGCTCCTTAATTGCATAATGCTGCTATTTAATGAGTTATTAATATTTAAAATCAAAAAAGAATAGTTTCAATTCGAAACGAGTTTTTTAAATTTATTCAAAACTTTAAAAACGCGGCATGACACCTTTATCCACTTACGTATTCGGATATGAAATTTTCTGTGTTGATCGTAGAAAAATAATTTTAAAGAACCTTCGGGATACAAATGTAAATTTTGCATAGTTTCTGTGCGGTCTTTATATGTTTGTTTTAATTCCCAAATCCCATCACATTCTGCGGTAAAACAATTACGTAAAACATGTAAATGTTTTAATAAATTAGTGTGTATTTTGTTAATCTCCCAGAATTTAAGCCGATCCGAAAATCCAGGGAGAAAATAATCAAGCGCATTTGCATTAGAAATACCTCGAACTGAGCATAAAGTCTTCAGTTTTGTGGTGGTATGGTATGGCAACGTTGCTAGGTTAAAATAAAGTTTACTCATTTGTAAATGTATATAACTAGTTTGCGTTTGTTACATGTCTTGTATAATCCGTATTTTGTAGCCTTATCACGTCCCCCCAAAGCCGAGGAGTCTTATTGTTTCTGTTCCCTACTCTTATTTGCTTTAATATATTATTAGAAAAAAAAGGAATTGGATTAGAATTTCGGGTCCTTTTAACCCTGATCAGATATAACAAATTTAGTCGTTCTTAACAGTCTGTCTGACTCTAGCCGGGATTTTAGAGTTTTGACAAGATAATTGAATACTTTTGCAACTATTTCCAGATGGTGATACGTGAGGATTGTTCTAGGACTATTAACTTTGGTTGCCCTATATTGTAGCTATAACGAAAAACTTTTTTACAATTTGTACTCGAAAAATAAAAATAAATCCATCCCAAAATATCAAAAATATAATATAATAAGTAAAAGCACTGAATGTTTAATAAGGTTTGAACAAATACATGTTCCTAAGTCTCGCCGATATTTTTTCCCGGAAGAAAAGGCAAAAAGTAGACACCTCTTGACCCTCTTTTAGGGTAGTTTTTCTTTCAACTCGTAGAGTTATGTGTCAAGGGTCAATTCCTTTATTGCTGTTTATGGGACTTTTTCGAACATATTTTACTGGATAATTAATTGGAACAGGGAAAATTATTTGCTTAACTTTAAGAGTCTAAAGCTACTAATCAGCGGCGCGCATAGACAGAGACGATTTTGATATAATTAAGAACATATTAATATATTTTAAAAATATCTAGAATTCGATAGTACCTATGCTGCGAGGGTGAATCCAAAATATAATTTTAATTTTGATTAATTTTTTTCACCTGTCAAAATATCACAGTTTTGTGATTTCGTCCAATGAAAACACTTAATCTTCAATGTTCTGTGCTAAATGCTAGCCTATCATTATGTATTATACTGACTATTTCACTAGACTATTTTTAACTGACAAAACTGCATAGCAACGGCACGTTTCATATTGACAATACGTAATATCTCAGCGACAAAATTATGACACACAAACGTCATTGAAGCGTCTTCATAATTTTGAAAAGAAATAATTAATCCAGACGCGTAAACTGTTACCACTTGCCACATAATCGATGGGGTCAGTGGCGTAACATAATGTTTACAATACATTTTTCCCACATAATAGGTAATAATTGTATGTTTCTTAGATACAAATAATAGGTTGGTATCAAAGGAAGGAAGTGAATAAAATTCAGCAAAGTTACATATAGGTACATTTAATAGATATGAATATGACAAAAAAAATCATATTTATGTTATAAAATACTAACTATATTATATTAATCAAGGAGTATATAAATAACAAATAAAATTTACTAGTAATTATAAAAAAATCTTTATTTGTTAAGAAAATATTAACATAATTAATCTATAACTACCATAATATTAAATAAATACTTAAATTAAAACTGTTTATTTGCTGATATTAATAGTGATTTTTGACTATAGAACATTTTTGTTCACCATTTAAACCATTAGACAAAAAATAGCCAACCATGTGTCATTAATTGCAACTATCATTAAAACAACAGCCTCTTTGGCTAATTCATTTAAATCATGCTAATTCATTTAAATCATCATCCAAATCAACCCCAAAATTGACTAACCGTGGAAACTTTTACCATTCCATACCAAGTGCTATCGAATTGACATTTCATCAATGATAAGAGAACAAAGTAATGGTTTATTTGAATTTTCTATAAGTTTACTCAGAGTATTGAATGATTCAATTGTGAAACCAGGAGCTGCATTAATAGTTTGCAGCCATTTCCCAATAGTGCTTCTATGGGGCAAACACATTTCAAATACTGTCCTGATATACTTGTAAGCTTTGTAGGAGAGAAAAAATTTAAAGTCAATGCAAATTTTCGTAATTCAGGTGTCTATTTTTTATTTTTAGATTGCATTCTTTATAACAATTGCTTATTTACACTACTCACATTTTCTAATAAAATGGCTTTTTCATTATCAATCAAGTTCTTATTTTTCAAACTGGTTATTAATTGTTTAAGGGAAATAACTTTCATTTTTAGGCTGTTTATAGATTGTTTCAATACCCTAATTTTTCTAGTCTTCTCTTAACTTCTAATAGTTTCTTGAAGTAACTTCCATTCTAGTATTTTTAACCAGGACAGTCAGCTATTGGGTTTAATGACTGTGTTGAGGAAGTAGAAGGACCGGGTTCTGTGCTCTGAATATATTCAAATGGTGCTCTCTATTTGGCCCAGAAAAAACAATATTTCCAATTCACAAAAAATTTAAATTATGTTTTACTTAGAACTACCAAGGTGTTTTATTGTTATTAGTTATGTAGGTACATACCTTCCTGGGTTGCAGGTATGTGGGCAACTGATGGAAAATTATTGGAACAGATTCATGGAGCAAATGTACTCTTGAATTTACATCAGTTTTATATAACCAACATTCCTCAAAGTGTTTTGACCAAAGTCTATAATTTTTAGTTAGTTTGGTGTTACCTATCCATAATTTGCGTTTTTCTACATCTGTAGAAAGGTTGTAACAGAAAATAAAAAGTTCATAAAATACCTACATGTTTTTCTAGTGAAAGTTCTCCTATTTTACAGTGAATAATTCTTTTGTCGTTTTGAGTTAGTCCTTTTTGCATTAATCTCTTATTGAAATGAATAGCTAGATTTATTTGGAGAAACTTAAAAATTGCTTACCTACCTACGCCATTGGTATAATGGCTGTTTTGAAGCAAGAAAATATATTATTTATGCAGATTTAGAATGAATATTATTAAAACGCGTTATACAAACACTATAATTAGATGAATTAAATACTGAATAATTACATACTTAAATATAATTACTCAGAGATAACTCTTTTAATCATTTAAAATAAGAAAAATCTACAAAGGTCATTGTATACAATCGTTTGTTTACCTGTAAAATTAAATTCCTATCTCCTTTTCTCGCTGCGACTTCGGCATCCGTAAGCACAACAATTCACCATTATTCAGTTCAAAAATAATTAACAATAATTTTCACTTATAAATTCACAAATGAAGCACACGCTGTATTTGGTTTGTTTGCCACATAAATAATGGCGTCTGCTAAAATTGTGTCACAGAACGCAAGCTCAAAATAAAGCGGTATCCTATCCATATGCTATCCTAATCTAAGGTTTTAAAAAATTAGATCATAGGTAGGCAACATAAAATACATGCAAGTTAAATTTGTTGATGGAATCTTTACTTTTTATAATCAAAAATTGAGTCTAACTCGTCCTACGGACTCGTGGTATTACCATTGATAAATCAATGTTGTTAATTACAATATGGTGAATATTAAAATGTATTGTGTGTTATAATAAAAGACAAGTGTATTGGAAACTGCCTTGTGGTCGACCTATTACGGTCTTCTCCGCCTAGTTCTACCTCTACGCTCTTGCCGGTTTCTACTTAATGATTTCTCCCTGTTCTAGACAATTAACGAGGGTTAAAAGGGATTCAATTGTACCAACTTAACAGGTGTGGGTGTGGACTGACCGAAACGAAATTAAACTTGTCGACGATTGCAACGACTTTACAGAATAAATATATTATTACAAGGGTGTTGAAATAATGCAACAACTTCCCAAAAACCACATATTTTATTTTACTTAAACTATTAACATTAACTCTCGTCGCAATTTTATCGAAGAATGCCGGCTTAAAAATATATTTAGTAGGTATCGAAGTGATACGAGTTTAGTCATACTCGTTTTTATAAAAATACCATACATCGCTTACATTTAAATATTTTCCATTAACTTATTTAATTAGCAGAACAAACGGATTTATATCATTTAATAAACCACAATCAAATATTAATAATTGAACATAATTGAAATACAAATATTGTCTGTTTAATATACAGTGTCCAACAATAATATAGCTTGGTACAACCAATCCACTATATGATAACAATTACATAACAATATACAGAATGGGATTTTCGGAAAAATTTATTCATGTATCTTAAGATTTTTCAACATTGTACTTGTATCATAATTTTGATAATCACCGAAAAATACAGTATCCGCAAAAATAAACAGTACCGAAAATAAAAATAAAAATTAATTTTTAATTTCTGTAATGTAAGTGTTCAAAATGTTCACCATTTCGACGCAAACAAGCTTCATATCCATTTTGTAAGTCAATAAACATATTTATAAAAAGTGGTTGATGGAACTGCCGAAAAATATTTTGTATTCTTTCCCGTAGTTCGGCAATATTCGCCGGCAAATTTATGCCCCAAATGTATGCGTCAGGTGGCGTCAGATCAGGTGAATGAGAAGGATATTCGAAGTCTGTTCCCCGAGAAATTATTCTATTATCGAAATGCTGACGAAGTAAGTCTAAGGTGCGCACAGCTGTATGGCTCGTTGCACCATCTTGTTGGAACCATTGTGTGCGAAACTGTAGATTTCGTGCACGGCAAAAGTTATTTAGATCTCTCACAAAAGGTATAATAATTTCCTCTCTATAACGTTCTTGGTTGACAGTAAGTGGATTCTGATTATCATCTTCAACGAAATAAGGACCAATTATTCCATTACCAGATACCGCGCACCAAACGGTAACTCGAAGACTGTGGAGTGGTTTCTCTACAATGACATCAGGATGTTCAAATCCAAGGAATCTGGTTGTTTGTCGATTAATATAGCCGCTAAGATGAACGTGACTCTCGTCTGAAAACCATATGTTTTTCAAAAATTCCGGATCTTCGTAAATTAAACTCAACATGCGACCACAGTAAATTTCTCTTGCACGTTTGTCCGCAGCATTTAGTCGTTGTCCAACTTGAATACGGTATGGATAACCACCAAACACGTTTCACTAATGTTGAGTTTACATGCAGTTCTTACAAGACTTCTTTGAGGTGATTGCACAACTTGGTTAAAAACACGTCCTTCATTTTCGTTAGTGCATACTGTTTTTCGACAACCTGAAGAACCTTTACGTTGACACAATACACTACCAGTGCGATGACATTTTTCAACAACAGCTAACATCACACTTTTACTAGGAGCTGCTTTATTAAATTTTTGTTGATATTTTATTGACACCTGTTCTAAGCTTGGACCATCATTACGACCTTTTCCGTATGAACGAAAATAATGCTCTACCAAAAACACTTTTTCTTCCGTTGTTAGAACCATTTTTAAATCAAATTTAACTACAACGTACTATTAATATATCAACCAATGACAATTAAGTCAAATGTGACAAATCCCAATTACATAAACAACTCCACAGCAACTGTTTCGGTACTGTTTATTTTGACGGATACCGTAAAAAAATTGTATTGTATATGCCTCAGCTAGAAGGTTTTACTGTGACAGTTATACAAGATTTACTAATATTTGAATTACTAAAATATTGATTGACTTTTTCGGCTAACTTGGATTTATATTAACGCTTTTAGAGAGATGCAACAAACCTATGTTGTTCATTTTAGTTGTTCAACTAAGCTCTAAAGTTTTTTATTGGACGTGCTTTAAACTAAAAAAAAACTGGATTAGAGAGTATGTGTGGATGACGAACGTTTAACGAGGGTCGGAAGGTGTCTTTCTTATGTCTTTTCGGTAAAATATCGTTGTAGACAGGTCGCTTGACCGTCCCAGTGTTTTATAGTGAAATCTGGGGGATTTCAGAGAAAGTCTGAAAGTTTTTGCTCATTTATATCAAGACCTTCCTAAATTGAAATAATGGGACGTCACAAATAGTGGCAGGTATCATTATTTTTAGTTTTACCAAAAAGTTTTTTTCTCCAATTTTAATCTAAGCATTCACATTACAGGGGCATTGAACAGAAATTTTCTTTAGGATTTACAAGTACCACCTGAAAAAGTTCATCCTTTAACTCATTGGAGAATGCACTGGAATTGTTAAATTAGAGTTTTAAAATGTTTTTTCAAAGGTCCTTTATAAGAAAACTTTTTATTTGGCAAAAAATAGGTACGAAAACAAACCTGTACACTAAATACAGTATCAGCCAAAATAAACAGTACCGAAAATAAAAATAAAAATTAATTTTTAATATCTGTATGAATGATTGCCTAGCATTTAGCACAAAACATTGAATATTAAGCGTTTTCACAAAACTGTGATAAATTGACAGATGAAGAAAATAACCTATTAAAAAAAATTGTTGCTGGATAAATTATCCTGTGGATAAATTAAAACTATTAATAAACTAGATTTGCTTTAGTAAGTATCCGATTTCTTTTTTCGAAAATAAAAGTGCCATCCATCGTCGTTTATCCACTCAAGGATTATCCTGCGAAGAGGAGAAAAACAGGTTAGGATAAACCTTCACATGAATCACATTCACGTTAAGGTCGAAGGCCCAAAGTCTTTCCACTATTTCACACTGAGAAAAAACAGATTTTTACTCCACAAATTTAAAACAAATATTTATACTCGATAAATTAACTCCAATGTTAAAATGTCATATACCTACAAACTATTTTGTCATTTTGACATCGATAAAAAAGGTGCATCCTTTTTAATCGCTTTTTTTTATCGCATGTTCCTCAATCTAGTAGGTGTGTATCAATTTTGCATTATTGTTGACAGGTATTTAATTGTCAAATTTAACAATATAAAACAATACTACCTTTTCTTTGCAAAAAACATAAAGTATGAACCGATTTGGAGAGGTTTCACATGAACAAATTACAAAAAATATTGAAGAGTCAATACCGAAGTCAACAAAAAATACGAAGTCATCAATATGGAAACAATTCATGGAGTTTTGTCAAAGCCGAAATTATAAGTTGGAAGAGAATACTACAATACAAGATCTAGCAAAAATATTAAAAGATTGGGCTTTCAATATGAAAAAAAAAATGGAGAAGATTACAAAGAATTTGCGGTCAAAACAATATGGAACACGACTGCTAAAATGTTACAACAGAAATATTTTAACGAATATGGTTTGAAATTTGATCCTTTTACAGACATAACCTTCAAAGAAGCTCGGGATGCTAGAAATGCCAAAAGAAAACAATTTCAATTGATTCCAACAAAAAGAAAGACGTGTTCTTCAGCAATAGACAAAGAAAATATAATAAAAATGGCAACACTATGGAATATAAATGAACCTGAAGGGCTGCAAAAAAGATTCTTTCATATAGCTTCTTACGAATTGGCTTGTAGAGGAGGAGAAGCTGTTAATTGCAAAATTTGTTATTTTAAAGTAGAAAAGAACCAAAATGGTCTTCCTACGGGTAGGATTGAATATAACACCATATTTTCGAAAACGGCACAAGGCGGCTCGAAAAAGTTAACAGACAGCAAATGGTTGACTAGAAATGAAAGTGACGAAAGTATTTGCCCTGTAAAACTATTCCATTTGCTAGTAGAAAAAAGAAATGAACATATTACTTCTGACCGATTATTTTTAACTCCAAATCCTTTTTGGAAAAATAAAAATTCTTAAGGTTGGTACAAAAATGTTCCTTTAGGTATTAATACCATATCTGTTTGGACAAAAAATTCTGCTGCAAAAATTGGATTGGACATAATCAATAATAAAGTTACTAACCATTCAAATCGTGCCAGCGCAGTTTCCCAATTAGCCAAAGCAGGAGTTAGCGATCAACAGCTTATTAAGATAACAGGACACTCGTCATCACAATCGATTAAACCATACCTCCAAATTGACCCCGAACACCATGAACAACTTATAAATAATTTGAGACCCTCGGAAACAGAATATTCAACATACGTAGAAACACGAGAAGAAAACATTAAAATCAGTACTCCCCAACCAATATTTAATAATTGTATTTTTAACAACTGTTCTTTTAACTAGTTTAATTGTTTTAGAATGAATAAATTTTATTGTTTCTTTATATAATTAGTCGGTAATTTATCTTAGCAAAATACACGCGATCTTTTTAATGGATAAATTTTTCTCTTCATCTCAAGATTTTTCCATCAGTAATATTACTCAAAAAACTGAAATTAGATAAAATCGCTCGACCTTCGGTCTCGCGATTTTATCATTTCAGTTTTTTTCGTAATATTACTGATTGGCAAAATCTTTCGATGAATCGAAAAATTTTCCGGTAAAAAAAAAGCTCTTGTGTATTTACTGTTGATTAAAAAATATGTTATTTTATATAACCAAGCATGATGGGTCCTTTCTGCGTAAAAGTGTAAAAGTGCAGTATTCGGTGTTATATATGATATGTATATTAGGTTGTCTTATTTGAATAAAGATTCTTCTTCTTGTGACCTTGTTGCTTCTTGCCAGTTTCTTAAAGGATTGTCGAGACTAGCTTTGACTCATAAGTAGAAGAACTTAGAGCCTTTAAAGCTGCCTGACTGACCCAGGGATTAGGACAATCGAAAGCTCGGTCCCAATACTCACAATCCAACCCTTTCACCTATCTTTGACCCATCAATGTTTACGTCTTGAAATTATTATTTGTTTCCAAATAAGTACAAGTTTAAATGATTTTATTTTTATAAAATTTTGTATAAGTACTTACTGAAGTATAATAAGTAAATGATAAAAATTTAAGAATTATTGCATTGCTTTAAAGCCCTTTTAACTTTAATAATGTGTGGATGCACCCCTTGTGTTAAGCATTCTCCAACGCGCCTAGGCATGCTTCTGATCAGATGGTCAATGTTCTCCTATGGTATCTCATTCCAGGCAATTACTAACTCCTCTCGAAGTTCTTCTAGAGTCTGAGAAGGACGTTGCAAATTGAGCAATCTCCTACCCATTATATCCCACACGTGTTCAATTGGGGATAAGTCGGGAAATCTTAGTGGCCAAGATAATAATGTGACATCGTTATGTTGAAAGAAGTCTATTGTGTTCCGTTTTTTATGTTACTTAGTATCGGCTGAAAAGTCCCCGGTCTGACCTATAGATGACGACACTAGAATTAAATCCATTTCATTTTTAGATTGTAGATTGTAGATTGCAGAAGGGGTCGATTGGCCCAGTTGACCTTACTACACTGCGACCTATAAGATCTTTTGTGTATACCCTACATCTATATTTTAGTCCAAAAGGTCTAGGCTTCTAAGAAAGTCCATTATCCGTTTTGGAGCTAGGTTTGTAATCTGATCAGGATCAAGGAATACCTGTTCCAGATATTTATGGCGTTGCCGAACAATTACTCTGCAATTGCAGATAATATGTTCTGACGTCTCATCTGCCTCATTGCAGAATCTGCATGTCCCACTGTCCAATATGTCCATTTTGCCTGTCTTTGGCCTGGAACATTTTTACAGTAGGCTGCACTGAGTTCCTTTTCATATTTTCGAACTTCTTCCATTATGCGGCTTTTTGATATGCCACAAAATGGTTCAGGTCCGATAAAAGGAGCACAAGCTCCTTCCTTTGCGAGACTATAGGCAATCTCATTTCCGACAATTCCTTTATGCCCTGGCACCCATAGCAACGTTAATTTGTTGCGACTAGCCAGTTGTTTAAGGGATTGTTTACAATTCCAGGCTATTTTTGACTCATAGGTTGTGGACTTCAGAGCCTTCAAAGCAGCCTGACTATCAGATGCAATAAATATTCTTGCTGTGTTGAGGCCTTTTCTTAGGCACTCTTGGGCACAGAATTCTATTGCTAATAGTTCTGCTTGAAATATTGTTGGAGCATTTCCAAGGGCTGCGGATATCCTAATATTAGGACCTGTGATCCCTATTCCTACTCCTTCGTTTGTTTTTGACCCATCAGTATAATAAGTGAGGGCACCTTTTGTGATTTGAGCGATTTCGTTTTCTGTCAACTCGCGGTCGTTAATAATAACATCTAACGTGAGTTCAAAATCTTGTTTTGCAGGCATTACGTCTGTAGGCATCTTCTTCATTTTTAGATAGTATCAACCTTCAAAAGATACGTGTAAAAATTTGACAGCTGTCGGACTATTAGTTTGTGAGATATTGCATTTTTAGTGAAGCAACTTTTGTTATTTTCAAAAAGATGGAAAATAAAGAATTTCGTGTGCTTATTAAATATTGTTATTTGAAAGGAAAAAATACAGTTGAAGCAAAAGCTTGGCTTGATAATGAGTTTCCGGACTCTGCGTCAGGAAAATCAACAATCATTGACTGGTACGCAAAATTCAAGCGTGTTGAAATGAGCACCGAAGACGGTGAACGCAGTGGACGCCCAAAAGAGGTGGTTACCGACGAAAATATCAAAAAAATCCACAAAATGATTTTGAGTGATCGTAAAGTGAATATGATCGAGATAGCTGACACTCTAAAGATATCTAAGGAACGTGTTGGACATATCGTTCACGAATATTTGGGTATGCGGAAGCTCTGTGCGAAATGGGTGCCACGCGTGCTCATAATCGACCAAAAACAGCACCGAATTGATGATTCTGAGCAGTGTTTGCAGCTGTTAAGTCGTAATAAACCCGATTTTTTGCGTCGATATGTGACTATGGATGAAACTTGGCTCCATCACTACACGCCTGAGTCCAATCGACAGTCAGCTGAGTGGACTACGGCTGGTGAACCGCCACCAAAGCGTGGAAAGACTCAACAGTCACCTGGCAAAGTTATGGCCTCAGTTTTTTGGGACACACACGGTATATTGTTCATCGACTATTTGGAAAAGGGAAAAACAATCAACAGCGACTATTACTGTGCATTATTGGAGCGATTGAAGACCGAAATCGCGAAAAAACGGCCCCATATGAAGAAGAAAAAAGTGTTGTTTCATCAAGACAATGCACCGTGTCACAAATCATCGAAAACGATGGCAAAATTGCATGAATTGGGCTTCGAATTGCTTCCTCATCCACCGTATTCTCCAGATCTAGCCCCCAGCGACTTTTTCCTTTTTCTCTGACCTGAAGAGAATGCTCGCGTGAAAAAAATTTGGCTCTGATACTGAGGTAATCGCCGAAACTGAAGCCTTTTTTAAGGACAAACCGAAGGAGTACTACAAAAATGGTATCGAAAAGTTGGAAGGTCGCTATAATCGCTGTATCGCCCTTGAAGGCAACTATGTTGAATAAAAAAAATGAATTTTGTCAAAATATTGTGTTTTACTATGGTAGACCGGGGACTTTTCAGCCGACCTGTTACGAAGTTTACTGGGCAATTGATAAATTCCTTTGTTGAACAATTTTACTTATTTAATTCATCAATATTTATATAAAACAAGACTCTTCCCCTACTATTAAATGATAAATAGAGGATCCGTTTCAAGTTGCATTAAACGTTAATTGAAACGGTTTTAAAACGTTGCTGAACAAATAAATGTTTTCAGTGTATACAGCTATGTAGTGTAGGTTATCTCCGAGATCCTGGCTGTATTCCGAAAAGAGAAAGAGAGGCATCGTCGTCGGTGATTCTTACTTTCTAATTCAAAGCACGTTCCTTTAATACCATCACACATCCATACTCCAGGCATGCTTAACTGCTAAAATTTGTCTCGGACTCCATTGTTACCGTATATATACTTTTGTTTCTTTACACAATCTCGGCGACTGTATTTATTTACATCACATCAAGATGCTGATCGGCTTGGTTGATTACTAATTACAGAAGGTAAATTATAAATGGGTTGTAATTTTTATTAAGTTTAACTAATACAAGTTATGTGAAAGAAGTTATGTAAATATTTACAATATCTACTGGTTTTGTACCAAGTGTAATAACTTGGTTCTTCTTCCAAACTTAGAACCCAATATTTTGTACTAAGAAAAAGGAGTTGTTGTCATAATGAGGACCTTAAAAACCCTCCGAAGATTCTTCTAGGTAATATAAGACTAACCTTTAGAGGGAACCTGACCTCTGAATTTTTGATCGAATATGAATTAACTAGGAATTAAATTAGTTAAACAAGAATAATTCTAACTTACATAGCCAGAGAAGCACAAAAAAAGCAAAATTGCTAAGTAATATTCAAAAGTCTCGCTTGAAGAGGGGTAGAAGTCAGACAGTCTTTTACCAGACGCCATTTTATATGTGGCAAACACAGCAAATGCAACGTGTGCTTCATTTGTGAATTTTTAAGTGAAAATTATTGAGATTGTCGCAGCGAGAAAAAGAAGATTTGAATTTCTAGAATTAGTAAGCTCAGAGGTAACCTCATAGCTGGTGTACAAATGCCAAAATTGCCAAATTGAGATGATAATCTAGAGCAGGATCATCACCCCCTTTGTTGGTCCAAAACCGGTTCTTAAATTGATGAAAGTATTCAGCCATTATTGGAAAGCGCAGATCTGAAAGTAGCTACTTTTAGACCTATATGCAGTATACAGTGTATAAAAGCCAAATGGAATAAATTCATTATTTCGGTTACTGTACATATTTATAAAAAATCCCGAAACACGTCAAATTTAAATTATAACTTGACATTCTTTAACGTGAAAATGCAACCCCTACCTTCAACCCCCTTAGAATGACAGGTACAATCCCCAATTTTTAAAATGGGAAGTATAAGCTTGTGATATATCATTTGGAAGATCTCTTCATTCTCTATACAAAAATGTTTTGAAATTTATTGCAAAAATTAACATAAAAAAAAATTAATATCATGTTGTTACCGAAATTCGTTACAATACAATCAAAAACTAAAATGTAATGCAAAACGTAATAAAATGTAGAACACGAAAAAGAACTATGAATGTTAATGAAGTAGATGTTCAAAATGTTCTCCGCGAACGTCTTGGCAACATCCTATTCTCAAATAAAACTGTCTTCTAACATTATTTAACATATCAGGCGTGATCGACCTAATCGCAAGCGTTATTAGATCTTTTAAGTCATTTAAATCAGAAGGTTTAGTTTTGTACACATGGCTCTTCACATATCCCCATAAAAAGAAATCTAATAATGTAAAATCAGGTGATCGCGCTGGCCATTCAATCGATCCTCGCCTCCCTATCCACCGATTGGGAAATATTGTATCGAGGTACTGCCGGACATTAAGTTGGTAATGTGGTGGTGCTCCATCCTGCTGAAACCATATCGTATTCGCTGGAACTTGAGGGTTACCTGGATCAGGATATAAATTTGCCAACGTTGGAATGACATCATTTTGAAGTAGTGCCAAATAATTGTTGCCATTCAAGTTGCCCTCAATAAAAAAGGGACCAAAGATATTGTTCCCTACAATCCCTGCCCAAACATTAACCTTTTGAGGGTATTGAGTGTGTTCTTCTCTCATCCAGTGAGGATTTTCTGTGGACCAGTAGCGGCAATTTTGGCGATTAGCATGACCGTTATGTAGAAAAGTACACTCATCAGAAAACATAACGTCTTCTAATTGGATAATATTGTTATCCAACATGTCCATTTGCTCACAAAAAAAGTTCTCCTATCAAAATCGTCTTCCATGAGCTCCTGAGTAGGTATCATCTTATACGGATGCAATTTATTTTCTTTTAATATGTTTGCTATCGATGTATAGCTAGCATTGAATGTAGTGGATGCCTGTCTACTCAATGTATGTGGGTTTTCCTGAAACTCAAGCAACACATCTAATTTGAGTTCATCACTCAGTGCATTGGCAGTTGCTTTTTTTATCTGCCTTACATGACCAAACTCACGAAACTGCTTTTCTATTTTACTTATTGTTCCTTGGGATATAGGTGGTAAATTAGGAAATTTTTCATGAAATAGGCGAGTTACTTCCTGTTGTGTTCGGATGTTATCTCCGTAACCAATCATTTGTAAAACTGTTATTTTATGCATTTCCGTTAATCTAACCATTTTTCAGAATTGAATTGAACAAACTTTATACTTAAATAACAACAATGACAACTTAAATAAAACAATTTTCTACTGCTTGTTAAAATAGCGTTGCCACGGAAATTCTTTAAAGTTTTTTAATGGTTACCATCTAAAAACCACATTGCTATGGTTTTTGTTCACTTTCTCATTATCAAGACCTAAACGGGAAATAAGTTTTAAGTATATTGTAATAAGTTTCGAGTATATTTTAGCGAATTTCGGTAACAACATTATATTAATTTTTTTTATGTTAATTTTTGCATCAAATTTAAAAACAATAACATTTTTGAATAGAGAATGAAGGGACCTTTCAAATGATATATCACAAGCCTATACTTCCCATTTAAAAAATTGGGGGTTGTACCTGTCATTCTAAGGGGGTTGAAGGTAGGGGTTGCATTTTCACGTTAAAGAATGTCAAGTTATAATTTAAATTTGACATGTTTCGGGATTTTTTATAAATATGTACAGTAATTGAAATAATGAATTTATTCCATTTGGCTTTTACACTATGGACTGAGAAAATGTTACCAATGAGTAGGAGTTAGAAATGAGACAATTTGACCAAACAAAAATTTTGGACTTCCAAAAAGTTAGGGTTAATACAAAAAATTTAATAAAAATGTAGCTATTCAATGGAAACCATATGTGCAAGATCAGCAGCAACGGTGAACCAAAAACAGCTGCATACATTCCATCAAATTGAAGTACTGTCAAAGTACTGGAATAAGTGGATCAATGGACAAAATAAACTAATTAGATATTATATTAATCTAAACTATAAAGTAACTAAGAAACATTATACAGTAAAACCTGTCAATAACGGCCACTAAAAATGAAAGAACTATTGGCCGTTATATAAAGGTGGCCGCTATTGTCAGGTTTTGCAGTTAACAAATAAAAAATATTTGCATTTTTGTTTATTTTATCAATTAAAGCAAATATAATTCTATATATAAACTACTAAAACTACTTTAATATATGTACTACATAATACAACACATAAAACTACATATACTATACTAGGATAAAAACAGATGTTAAGCTTTGTTAAAGAAGGTGTCAATTTTTGTTTGTTTTACATTTTTTAGCTTTGATTTAAGAACCTCAGCTTCACATTTAAGTAAAATTCGAGACACATCCATAAATATTTTACCATTATTTTTGCACAATAAATAATTTTCTACGTCCCTCAATTTTTCACACACTTCGCTCATATTAGATAAAGTGGATTTTGGAGTTTCACATTCGTCCACATCACTATTGTCAGAATTGTCTTTTTCATCATTATCACACAGTTCTTCAATAATGTCCGTAATACTGAAGTTATTTAGCAAATTTATCCAAACCTAAAATTTCGTTACGGACTGTAAGGAAAAGATGGGCAAGGGGTATATTATCCTCATCATCAAAATGTGGATCTTCTTCTAAATATGTATCTAACAGAAAGACCGAGCTACTAATAATGCAAATAATTTTATCCCTTTTTAGGTACGTAGATACCTATTTAAATATCTAATACTATTGGGTATTTCCATCAACAAATAGACAAATATTTTGGCAGGTAAATTTCTTTGAAATGGGCTTTAAAAATTTAAAATTATTTGGCCGCGGCCGCATTATAAAGGTGTCCGTAAATACCATGTGAATTTCCATGGGAATTTTGAAACTGGCCGTTAGCACAGGTGGCCGCATTTGATAGGTGGTCGTTCACACAGATTTTACTGTACAATATGTCAATTAAATGATTTAAAAACTGATGGCATTATTTCCTACAGATTATTTTATTGAGCTCCATTTTTGATAAAATAATGTAACATCCTTTGTTGTTTGCTATGTTTTTATTTTTTGTTACGAGTTGATAATCAAGTGTTCTTTTACGTTTATTTATGGAAAGCATTCCTGCTGGATAGGGAGTAAACGTATACGCAGAAAAAACGTCTTGAGAAAATTGAAACAGCGTCTGATGAACAAACAAATTTATTTTCTTCATAAACGTAAATTTCGGAAAGGTTTACGACTGAGTCTGTTGTTAACTCGTAAATTTTTGTGTATCGTGTACAGCATAGATGGAATTGAACATCCAATAAAGAAATTTATTTACCTTTGCCATATATATATGTTTCTTCCTACAAGATACGAGGGAGGATGGTTGAAAGTTTTTATTCTTTTTTAGAACAACAAGGGAATTAATCATCGACGGTTTTTTATCATTATTTTTTTTTAAACATCGTTTCGACCATTATCTTTTGGAATTCTACCAACTTCTTAATTAATTCTTAAAAGTGCTTGTCAAAACATAAAAAATCACAAAGAACTTTTAAAAAATCCGGAATATAAATTGCAGTAGAGCTGCAAGGTTAAAATAGGTATCATTTTTCTGCCATTTTTATGATAAACAGTGGTATTAGTACGGCAACTTATTTTGAAAACTATCAAACATCAGCGATAATCTAAACAAATAAATTTTTAATTTATATAATTTAACTTTTAATTATTTTATATTGTGCGGTCCATATGTATGGAATAAATTCATTTGTAGCGTTATTATGTACTATATGAAAAAAACCTGAAACAGGTCGATTTTTATTCTTAAATTGACAATTTACAGTATGAAAATATTATCCCCCTAAAGCACCCCTTCGGAATTATAAGCACCCCCTCGAAAATTTTAAATTACAAATTAAATTAAATGTTCAAAATGACCACCATTCACTTCTTGACAATAACCGAGGCGATATTGGAATTCTCGTACAATATTTTGTATGACCTCGGGGGTTATTTTGTTAATTTCTTCCGTTATCCTAACTTTTAAATCAGCAATATTGTTTGGTCTATTAAAATATACTTTAGATTTTAAATAACCCCATAAGAAGTAATCGAGAGGAGTCGAATCGGGGGATCTAGCCGGCCATTCGATCGCCCCACGTCTTCCAATCCACCTATTGGGAAAAACCTCGTTTAAATAACAGTACGTGCAAAATGCGGTGGAGCTCCGTCTTGTTGGTAGTAAATAGATCGACCTATCTCATTTGGATGATTAACATCAGGAAAAACTCTTTGTAATGTAGGCACTAAAAAGTTAATCAAAAAATCTAGATAAACCTCACCAGTAACTGTGCCCTCAAAAAAATAAGGGCCAATAATTTTATTGTTAATGATACCAGCCCAAACACTAACTTTTTTAGGATATTGAGTGTGAGCCTCACACATCCAGTGAGGATTTTCTCTGCTCCAATATCTACAGTTCTGTTTGTTAACCGTTCTGTTTAAATGAAACGTCGCTTCATCAGAAAAAACTATTTTGTTTATGAACTGCAAATCTGAGTTCATTCTATCCATCATCAATTCACAGAATTATTTTCTTCTATCAGGATCATCTTCATTTAACTCCTGAACCAACTGAACTTTGTAAGGGTGGTATTTTTCTTTATGCAGAACTCTCAAAATAGATGATTTACTTACATCATTGTCGGCGGCAAGTTCTCGAGTTGTCTTATGCGGATTTTCCTCAATCTCTAGAAGTACATCTAACTTTTTTTATCAGTAAATTGAACATTTCTACCTGGTTTTTCAATATTTTTTACATGTCCAGTTTCACGAAACTTTTTTTCAATTTTGCTAACTGTAGACTGCGAAACGTGTTGACCAGGGTATTTATTATTAAAAATTTCACAAACCTCCTTTTGAGTTCTGGTTTTATTACCACAACCAATCATATTTAAAATGTCTATTCTTTGAGTCTCGGACAAATGAGCCATAATTAAATTTAATACGCGCACAAATATTATACTGACGTCTTTTAGTAACTTTAAATACCTAAATGACAGCAGCCTACTAGATTTATATCAATTGTTTATTTAGTTTTTTGACTATTATTTTAATATCTTCAAAGTTTTTTCCTAATATTTAGCAGAACAGATACGAAAATACCTGATTAGTTATTTTAATAGACCAAACAATATCGCCTCGGTTATTGTCAAGAAGTGAATGGTGGTCATTTTGAACATTTAATTTAAGTGTCAAATACATTGAAAAACACATTCTAATCATTATGTGACATTATTATCTTCATTCTACGTAAAGTTTTGTGTTAGAGACATTATCAAAATTTTACAACTTAAAAATCAATTTTCTCAGTTATGATTGCACCAAACATAAAAAACTTAATATTGCTGAACAGAGGACTAAAATCCCTTTCCAACGAGGTGCCACACGACCCCCTTTGTAATTTAAAATTTTCGAGGGGGTGCTTATAATTCCGAAGGGGTGCTGGAGGGGGATAATATTTTCATACTGTAAATTGTCAATTTAAGAATAAAAATCGACCTGTTTCAGGTTTTTTTCATATAGTACATAATAACGCTACAAATGAATTTATTCCATACATATGGATCGCACTGTATAGCTGTAAATAAGGACATGCAAGCCAAAGGTTCACTTCTTCCCATTCTTTCAAAGTCTAAAATTGATACTTGTTCTCCTAGAATAAAACTGTTTGAATCGCTAGCTCCCAGTGTTGTATATAATTCTATTTATTATTGATGTGAAAACCCCACTGTAAGTTTTCATTTTACCCATCGATAACCTAAAGGAGAGCTTTCATTGGTTCTCAGCTGTGGGTAAAATTGACAGTTGCTACGGTGACATAACCAAAAATTCAAACAAACAAAATCACACAATTGACAGCAAAAATATACAAAGTGAAATTCGTGGGTTTTAAGGTAGTTTTTTGTGACTGTGACTGAAGAACGAGATGTCCTGTACGCCACCTGACATTCGCAATATTGAAACGACTGCAATAGAAGATCTTCTACCACAAATATCACGACAAAAGTACGAATATGTTCATGAAATGTTTTTTATATACTTGATCGTAGATAAAGTATAGTATTATACTCGCAAAAAAAGGTTTTTATCCACTTAAATGATTACATGCACTCTCCTCTTTCATTTTCGCGAATAAAAACCTTCTTTACTTGCTAGTGTAATAATATACTATTATAATTGAAATACTTCTTGAGTGATGTGGAAACACTGCATTTTATTTTGATTACATCGGTAATTCAATATTAAAAATAATATTTGATATTAAAACGTTCAACTGTCGTCCTCACTATAAGAAATTGGCGTGTTGTTGAACCAAATTTTTGGGATGATCATGATGGTGCAGCAGCGAGAACGGTTGATATTTCTATTGTTTGATCCGGGCAATATTGTAAGGAAACTCGTGGAAAGCCACTTTTCGGGCTACATTATCATGCAAATTTTCCTTCTTACTTGCTTGCGAGTTTTCTAAGACAAGTATATCGTTAGATATGAACACAACGAGTAGAATGAAGCTTTTTAGAGATTTTTATCGAATGAATTTTAATATTTTTACTGTTGACAAACTTACACCGTACTTCATGATTTTAAATTTAACACTCAAGTATGTAAAATATATTAAAGGTTGGAAAGAATTTAAGCTTATCCAGAATAAACACTACAGAAACTACCATGCAAAAGAAGCTTTTAAGTAGAATCAATACAAGAGATGCCCTGCTATCTCCAAGACATTTATCTTAGCCTGCAAGGACACTGCTAGTTACTGGGATGTCCTAACTCGGAGATTTATGACCTTTGAGAAAACAAGCAAAACAGGTATAAATAAATAAATTGGCGACCGTTTATACACTATGTTTTGTATATATATATGTAAAGGGAAAAACAGAAAAGTCAATCTTGTTGCAAAAATAACTCAACTTCAGTGTCGTACTTATAGAAACTTTATATACTAAAATGTTTGGTTTACTTAGACATAGTTTCCAGAGACTAGAGTCTTTGTGGGTACCTAAACTATACAAAAAACAAAAGTTAAACTGTTTCGACGAATTGACAGATGCAGGTTAAGTTTTTTTATAATATACAACTAATTTATGTTGAAATTGTATGAATACCAAACAAATATTTCATCCCTGTAGAGGTGGAGCAGGAGAGTAGATACTTATAGTATGTACAAAAAGTACGAGGAGTAATAAACCCTAATTAAGTATGCAAAACCTTTACAGGGAGCACCATGAAATTTTTGATAATTCTCTTACTTTAAATTACATTTCTTCCGTACCTAAATCTAAAAACCAGGTAGATCGACCCCGTATTTGTTTCAGTTGTGGCAAAGTTTAGGGTTTTCTTCATTGTTAAAGGATTAGCAGATAAGCAATAACGCAATGCAGTGGTGTGTATTTTGGGAAAAAATACGTTTTAAATTATAATATAATAAAAAATGAAAAGAAATAATTATTGGAATACATTTATTACTTACATTTTATTCTATATCCGACCCGGAAGAGGAAGAATCGTTGTTGACATTAATAATAATAGGGTCGATTAAATCATCACAAATATTGTCAATTTTCCACATATTTGCCTCTACTTTGATAACATGCTCGATACAGTTTGTCCAATTTTCCTTACTAACATGACTTACAGCACTCTCAAACAATTTCACAACATCGTTTATTTTAAAAGTAGTATTTTTTCCAACTTCCCCCTTTACCTGAGCCCATATTAATTCTATGGGATTAAGTTCACAATGATAAGGGGGAAGTCGAAGAACTGATATACCACGAGAAGAAGCCATTTCTTCTACAATGTAGGTTTTGTATTTATTCTTGTTCATTTTTGCAACTCTATAAAGTTCTTTCCTTAGTGTATCTTTTGGAAACATCTCCATTCATATCTTCGTGATAGTCCCCCGTGCGTTTTGAAATAAAAGTTAATAATCCACCATCAACAAAACCTTCAGATCTTCCAACATGGACAATTATAAGTCTTTTTCCTTTTCCAGATGGTGGCTGCAAACCTTACGACAAACCTTCCACGAATGCCTGCCTTCCGCTTTTAATGTTTTCATCTTGCCAAGATTTGGAAAATGTATATCCAGCATTTATCCATGTTTCGTCTAAGTAGAAGATTTTCAAATTTTGTTCTCTAGCATGTCGAATGCTTCTTAAATAGTCTCTTCTCCAAAAAAATATTTCCGGTTTATCTATCAAGAGAGATTTTCTATTATGTTTTGTATATCTAAAACCCACATCTTTCAAAAGTTTGCATAATGTCATTCTGGAGAATTTTGTATAGTCCGTATCTTCTTGCACTGATGTCATAATTTTGTCAAGTGTTGGAATTTCCTTTGGTAAGTAAAATCCATGGACTTTACGCCTTAGTCTTTGTTTTAATGACTGATCGATCTCAATTGGTTTTTGGCCTGAAGGAGTTTTAGGGGGTTGAAGAGTTCCATTCTTGCTTTCTTTTAGTAATCTATAAATTGTTGATTTAGCAACACACAACATAGCAGCCGTTAATTCCACAATATTATCAACACTTGTACTTGGATCCTTGTTTTTCAATGATTTATAACAATTTAATATTAGAGTTTTTTCATTTAAAGATAATGGACCTGTTTTTGGTCGTTTAGATGGTCCTTGGCTTATCGACATTGTTTGGTACTTGCACAATTAACATTCAACAAATGTTTTAAATATATTCCAACTGTTTACAATATTATGAAAACCATACAACTTCAAACAACTTTACTCAAAGAACTAATACCAAGTACTGATGTAATGTACCTACTTTCTTTTAAAATAATATTCCCGATAATGTTTCTAAGAAAACTGGGTTGTTTGGAAAATCCCTCTCAATAATCGAATAATCTATAAATAGGTGTAATCGTATTAAGCTGATTACAGTAGGCCACTTGCCATTTAAAATTTCTGAGGAAAATTCCCCAAACACTACATATAGGAGTAATACAAATAAAAAATATTTATTTTGCTTCTTTGAATTTAATAAAAATTGTAACGATATCTTGACTTTAATTAATTTCTAAGCCTGCTCCTTTAATTCGTGGTCCAGCCTACTGATTTAGATGGAACAGTAAAACATTGTCAAGCTAGTCCTAGAGTTAGAAAACTAGAGACGCACGGGAAAGCTGTAATAAGGGGTGCATTAAGTTTTTCCAGAAAAACTACACATTTTTTTGTACTTTTTAGTGTAAAACGTCAAAAGTTTCCTTTCTTTGCTAGCCATTAACATCTTCTGGAGTAGATAAATGTTCCAAATTTTATTGGGTTGTTTCTGGGATGTACCCCAATCAAAAAAGAAAATAAGGTGTTTAAATAAATAAATCAGCATGCCCACAAGTTAAGCCACTGACCAAAAATGCAAATACATTTCTTGAAATATTATGACTATATGATGGAAGTATTTTTGTTTTATCGTAAATTCATGCATTTTCTTGTCTCTGTTCAGTTGACAACTTTGTATTTAAAGTAAAATAGTATCAGTGCAGCTTATATGCATAAGCAAGCAGATGAATAAATGTACGGTTATCTGTATACTTACAAATAAAATAAAATCGTTACCGAAACTATAATTTATATGACACAAAATTTTATTTTACTGGATTTGTTTTGAGAAAATATCGATTCTGTATATTTCTAATAAAGCTATTCCATATCAGGTGATGGGATTTATGTTTAATTTCCATTAAATTGATCAAGAACGGATATAAACAATGCGAAAATCGGATTTATCAATAAACAGACGTGAATTGTTTACGTTGATATATATGAGGGAGTAATATAATAACAAATTACACCGATATTAATTAATTCCATAAAAACATTTACCTTTGTGTAACGAGATGAAAAATGTGACGTCGACTGAACAAACAAAGTATCGACGATTGCCGATAATCCACTATGCGTATCTCTCTCTTTCAACTAAACCGATATATAAATGCATATAAACAATTTTTTGGCAGCGACTGGTCCACCGCAAACAGCATTTCAATTTTTAAAAACCGTTGCAACGACATGTCACAGTTATACTATGAAATTTAACGCAGTCTCTTTAATGGACTAGTTTAGTAGGATCATATTAATCAAAATGATAGCAATATATATTTAGGATAAGATACCTACTTACTTATATTAGTATTCATTTTGCAAGTAGTTTTTCTCATTTCGTAAAGTTTAGCAATAAATAATTAGTAAGTTTTAAACGTAGCGCCAACTAATAACCAATAATGAAGTGTCAACGTTGTCACAGTTTAGCTACGTTCGTTTCAAGTGTTCTCAAAGAACTGGTGGCACAAAACACCGTGTTCTGTGTCTAACTGATTGTACCAGTTGACAAGATATATGACAGGAGAGAAAATCGTGTTTATCTGTAATAAACAAACAAGACCCCTATTCTTGATGGTGATAGAATAGAACAGCCAATAGAAAGTGGGCGTGGTTCTATTAAAAATGCCAAAACCGTATTCTTGAAATTCGTTCTCTCACTGTACCGATAGAAGGGTTGCTCCCCGAGAGAACAATTACTTCTATTGGTTATTTTTGAAGGAACCACTGTAACACCAAGAGAAGGTGTTAGGGATTTTTATTTTCGAACCAAAAATAGTATAGAAGTAATTTCTTTCATAAACCAAACACAATCAAACAACAAATTAAACTAACGAAAATGACAGAATATTTTGTTTAGTGTTTTACTCCTTATTTGATAAAGTGTCAATCAGAGAACAAAAATATCGATATGTTTATCTCTTTTTAATGACAACAAATAAGAGAGAGAGATAAGTTTCTCGGTTAATATTAAAGCATATCGACAACATCGCAAATTTTCTACCAATCTTATTGAAACACGTCACTTACCACTTATGACGTATGTAACCATTAAATTTAAATTTCAAAAGCCGATTATGGCTAGAGGATTAATTTTATAAAAATTTTATTTGTACAGTTGAACCACTAAAAACCTATTTTATAAGATGCAAATATAAAAAAAAAATCACTAAACTAGTCCATTATTTCAAGCATTGTTGCCGAAGCAATTGCAGCGAGATTCTGGAGTTATATTGGTGTTTTTTTGGTGTGTAAAAGTGTGTAAAAAACCGAAGAATTTAAGCTCCAATGTGTCTTTTCACAAGTGGGTTAAAATATTTGTTTTTTTTACAAAAAAATTCATCCAGTGGAGCTTTGTTTGGTGTTATTTAGGGGTTCTTGATTACAAGACTCCCTAGGATATAATAATTTCGCGTAATAATTTCAATGGAGTAGCGAATTTCTGTTTAATAATTTATTTATTTATTTATTTATTTAAATAAGGTCTCGCGACCTTATTTCACGAACAGAAAATGTAAACAAAGTAATATAAAACATTAAATAAAAAAATTAAAAATTAATAGCAATAATTATAAAGTGTCTTTTTAATTCACGTAAAAAAAAGACAAAAATTAAAACTGAAATTGATTTTCTTTTTGGAGGAAAATACAAGGCGACATTATTTATTAAATGTTATTAAACACCATAATTTTTCAGGTAATTTAATATATGAATCTTAAATCTCTTTGGGGACATTGCCCAATTTATATTTATCATGTTGTTAATATTGTTTCCTAGTCTGAGAATAGAATCTAAAGTAGGAGCTGTATTTAGGTTTCCAAATAAGGTCTATGGGCAACTTTAAATGGTATTCTAGACAGTAATTTACTAGATGTGGAAATGTTATTTATAATTTTATACAATAAGATCATCATCATAATAATAAACCGCTTTTCGACAATTAATAATAATAGTAAGATTAATTAGATTTTGTTGTAATTGTATATTATTTAAGTGAAGAAATAATTAAATAACGTTATTTTGTTTGATGTCATTTGGTTTGGTAGACACATCCACGGCACGCTACACAAAATCATAAAATTCATCGCAGCCATGACATGACCAAACGTTAGAGCCGTCGGGGCCATAAACAGGAGTTTTAATCACAACATACCCCATTAGCGCAAACTACTAAATATACCTATGTGATATTACATCATTCTGTTTGCAATATAAACATTCCTTTATGATTTGACAAATAAATTTCGTACATTTTGCTTTGAAAATGATCATATTGCGCGTTTTCAATTTGATCATAATTAAACGACGACTGTGACTGGATATAAAACATGAAACGAAATAATTGCCGACCGAATGAGAATTTTCGCCCGCTAAATTCGTTGTTTATAATGAGAATTGCACAAAATGCATGTATTGGGTGCGAAAGTATTAATAGTTATAATTATTTTTTTTAGAAATTATTTTTTATGTTTTGTGCGCTGTCAATATACTCCATTAGTGTGGCGTCACATGACAGTAACTGTATCAAAACAAATTTATTGTTATTAAAGAAACTTCATCTTTTGGGAGCCAATTTTGAATACTGCGTGAAGATTTTTGTATTGTCTGGATTAGACTTTCTCAACATCCACTCATCCTCCTAACCTAACCTAACCTAACCTAACCTAACCTAACCTAACCTAACCTAACCTAACCTAACCTAACCTAACCTAACCTAACCTAACCTAACCTAACCTAACCTAACCTAACCTAACCTAACCTAACCTAACCTAACCTAACCTAACCTAACCTAACCTAACCTAACCTAACCTAACCTAACCTAACCTAACCTAACCTAACCTAACCTAACCTAACCTAACCTAACCTAACCTAACCTAACCTAACCTAACCTAACCTAACCTAACCTAACCTAACCTAACCTAACCTAACCTAACCTAACCTAACCTAACCTAACCTAACCTAACCTAACCTAACCTAGTTTAAAACCACAAAAACACAATTTAACACACACTTTAACACAAATTTTGACAATGCCAAACCCTTTCCTTCAAACGATCTAATGATGATGTTTATAAATGGCTTTGTTCATTTGTTATTGGATCGGCCAATGAAAATACCATGTGCATAAAACATTTTTTAACGATTTAACCAAGAAATGAAAACTTTGACAACGAAGTACAGTGACACACCCTTTTCTTCAAACGATATAATGTAATTTTTAATGTCAAATGTCATTTTAGATGTCAATTGTCATTTTATCGCTACCGACTGTCATTTTTCAGCTGTCAACTGTCATTTTTGACATTCGAATATCATTTATAACTGTCTTATGTCAATTTTTACTCTTAAATATAAACAATATGAAATTGAATACAAACACAAAATAAAATTTTTTAGAAAACCCGTTTAGCTAAAAAAATAAAAAATCAAAAATTGGTCCAGCCGTTTTTAAATTTTTTTTTTGCTGAATTTTCGGGTTTTCCAAAAAAAAATTTTTTTTTTCTAAACCATCCCTAAACTATAGCAAAAAAAGCAAAAAAAAAATTTTTTTAAATCGGTCTTCCCGTTTTTGAGTTTTTGCGAGATTAACGCACAGCAATTCATTTATATATATATATAGATATGAATACTTTAAATAAAGCAATATATTGATAAAGTTTACAAAGCCTGTTTGATATTTAGCTTTAATTTAAATTACCTTTTGAAAAAACCACCCCTAATAACTTTTTATAAAAAAAAACAATCAGTCGCCCGTAAAAATCCCACAGTTAAAATTCGACTGGTTTTTTTGACCATTAAACTGCAATAAAACGTTTAAAGTTTCCAAAGAAAACCACGAGTTTGAAGTTTCCACTTGGAAAATGTCCACGTTACCATCTGAAAAAAAGAAACGGGACCGAAAAGAGTTTCCTTAATAATAATTAAGGATGCTTAAATGTTTTTCTTTGGTTGTTTAAATTTAATTAGTAATTAAATGTGATGGTGTCTCAAATAATTTCAGTAGTCAGGATTGGAAAAAGGACGTTTATATCCTTTTTTCGTTTGTTTTTTAATTTGTGAGATTGTAGTATTGAGTGTTGTGCACGTAAAAATTATAAATTTGATAATTAACCGTTTTAATATCCCGGGCTGGCTAATTACTCGTTAAAACCTTCAGTATATTTCTGTCATACATAATTTTCACAAAAACGCTTGCTTAATTGAAAATGACCCTTCATTATGTATGGCGAAAAATAGGACCGGATTCTGGGTGCGACGTCGACCAAACAAAAATATTAGAGCAAAAATATTTTTTGAGCTTTGTCGTATTGTCATTTTTATTTCATTATAGATTTTTTTTATTTTGCTTACCGTGCTTGAGACAACTTGGGCCATTAGCACGATTACAATGAGGATTACATAATACATACTATTTCATTTACATTCAGTTCTGTACCTGTAGAGTAGGAAGCACTTAGGCCACAATATGGCCCATTGTACATCCTTCCAAGGAGTCGCCCTTATCCAGGAAGGAAGACAGGTCACCAGGGAACATCTCCTTAATGTCGGCAGGTGTAGGCCAAGACTCACCGATCACACACTCTCTTATCGACGATAGCTCCGGACATTCACATTAGACATGCCTGACAGTTTCATCTTCCTGCTCACACCTCCTGCATAGAGGTATGTCCACTAGCCCCATAATATGGAGGTGTTTTCTTAGTTGACAGTATCCAGTCAGAAATCCTACTGTTAAACGTAGGTTCTTCCTGGTCATCGCCAAATATTTATTCGTATCCAGCTTCTCAGGGTCGCCCAGGGTAATCCCGGCAAAACTGCATCCTTTGGTTCCATCCCATCTCTTAAGGGATTGAGTACGGGTGTAACGTTTGGCTAGTTCCGCAATTGTCGAAGTCGTCAAACCATGGGTGTCGTCTGGTCCCAAAATTTTCAGTCCAGCCGCCATCCTGGCCAGAGAGTCGGCAATACGGTTACCTTTGCTCCCGTCGTGCCCTTTCACCCACCTTAGTACGATATTATTATCTACCGAGGCGTTAGCTAAATCTTGGTGGCACTCTAGTGCTAACCCTGAGATAAAACGTTGTCTATTCAAGGTTAGTAGGGCTTATCTACTATCAGTGCAGATAATTATGTTTTTGCCAGAAATTTCTTTTCTGGTTATCTCTTTTGCGGCGATTGAGATACCAGCCAGTTCTGTTTGAACCACGCTGGTATTTTTTCCCATTCCCCATTCAATCCTTAGGCTAAGTGATCTGGAGTAGACTCCACATCCTGATCCTTCCTTGGTTTTTGAGCCGTCTGTGTTTATGAGTATTGCATTTGCAGCATCCGCCTCAGTGTTCTGTTTTATTTGTATTTTGTAGGGTTTATTAAACACAAACCTGGGTTCAATTGCGTCCCCGGCCGCCTGTAGCAGAGGCACCGCAGTGAGTGCCTCCCTCCACAGGCCCAGCCTCAGTTGACCCATTCCTACCTTGGGGTTTACACCAGCCGTGCGCAATCGTAGCATGGCCATTAGCGCAACCTCCTTGACGTGCAGGTCGAGAGGTGTCAGACCAGTAACCAATTCCATTGCCGCGGTTAGTGTTGTTCTCATGGCTACTGTGATGTTCAGACAAGCCATTCATTGTATTTGATACAGTTTTTGGATAGCCGTTGCTTGCAGAGTTTTAGGTCCCCATGCAAAGCTCCGTACACCCAGTTTTGTACATTAAAGGTTATAATTTACACTGTATTAAATAGGTTTTCTTTCTTTAGTAGCTGAAGGACTTTGGTAATTTGGTTCGGGCTAGATAATATATTCTTGATGTCGCTTTCAATTCCTAATATTTTTCGTCTATTTGTGTAGGAGGGGCAAACTATTAAACCTGGTAGTGCTGACAGTGGGGTTCAGGAGATGAATTCATTAAGTGGCCGTGAGTGTTAGATCTGGCATGTCGAATCTGTCGATCTTAGGATGTATTCTTTTTAGGAATGTTGTAAATTTAAAAATAGTTGAGTTATAATGAATGAATCACTGCGTGCCGAGCGTAGCGAGGTTCGCAGCACTAAATCAATCTAAACTAATTTAAAAATCATTAGATAACACAACCAATAATTTTTATTTTGGTTTGATAGTAAGTATTGTGTTCTACAAATCCTTATGAAAATACATTAATAATTTTGATTAAAATTGATTAAAAAGAGCAATTTAAGTTTTCTTTACTTAACGCACGTGTATGTTATGAGATCTCAATTATGAGTTGCCTACATTTAGGAGCATTACTCTTCTGATGTAAAGGATATTTCTCTTATTTAATTCTTAATACTCTTCTATTCCATTTCAGTTTCTTCTTATACAATGTTTGTTATTGTTACTTCCAAATATTCTGTTTGATTCAACTTTTTCATTTTTTATTGTAAGATGCGATACTTTTTAGACCAAAAGTAATTTTGAAATATTACACTCGTTTTGAGACAGTAATTTCTGGATACGTCCCTGGTTAAAACTGAGCAGAGTATTTTAATATAAATATGTAGACACAAAGTCAGTCGTTTATTAACTTGTACAGCATTTTAACTTTTTTAACAACAAGAAAGTGTATGCGTAAAATATATTATAGTAATTTGATTTTTCTCTCGTTTATCATGAATGTTCACTTATAATATCACAAAAGCTTAAATTATTTTAGGAAATTTTTTGAAGGCACGAATATTTTAAGCAATAAATTAAAAAAAATATAATTTCCAGGAATAATTTAAGCTTGAATGGTATTCGGTAAAAAAATTTCACACCATAGTTTGGAAAATATTGACATCTGTCACAAAGCTTTATAATTACTGGTTTAACTGTCTGTAAAGTGTGTTCAACAATATAGTGCCTACAATAAAAGAAGAATATAATATATTTTTATTTGTCTATGATCTGTACGTTGAGGTCTTCGAGCATATATACTAACGTAGAGACAGCAAGCAATAGTGATTGTTTTGTATCAGAGGGGAAACTGTCAGACACTACAGCCAGTGTCGTATCATTTTTAGGGGGTTTGAAATTAATACCTTTATAATACATTATGAAACGTAACAAAATATTTTTTAGACTTGAATTTAAACAGTAATAGTAATTAATTATTTACATGGAATCATAAGATATTCTATAAAATAGAAAGTTGAATTTATTGCATAAATTTCTAGATTTTCAGTATTCTTAATAATATGGCGGTATATTTGCTTTATGCATTTTCCTATTTTTAAACAAGTGTAAGAGACGCTAATGCATATTTACTTGTATAACGACCTTGATGATTCACTTTCATATTTATATTTACAAATCACACAAACTCTCACCATAAAATATATTAATATGATTTAAGTTTGCTTTAATTTTTATGTTTGATTTATTATAGTTTATTTGTTAATATCCCACGTTGGTATTGTCAATTTATAATGATTTAATTTTTAATGATTATAATTTTATAATTTTGTTTTGTTTTATTGGTTTTGTCAAATGTTTTGATTGATTTTAATGATTAAATACTATTTAATTTTATATAAAGTTTACTTGTTCTTCTGTAATTCTATGGTTGGGCGCCTTATCAAAATTTTAACTAGCTCAGACTATTTGTTTTGAAATTTAAATTTAAAATCTGACTCTTATTAGGGTAGGATTCAAATTAAAATATTATTTAATAATTAACACACAATAAATTTAATGTCAAGTATTTCAAAGAAATTTTACAAAAAACTGTTAATTGGTTTTCATATGTTTAGTACAAATAAATAAATGAATATGAAAAGAATGGAGATGATACATACAAATAAAATTAATTTACAGTCACAAAATAACGAATACACAAATACTAAACCTTAACTATGACACGTACCTTTTATTATAAAGTTCGTTCTCTAAAAATTGCTACTGTCTAAATGGAATGGCACGAAAAATTCGGATCGGCTTCTCCTCGTCTGCCTTCGGAACAGTAATACCACAATATGGCGGCTAAGGACCAATTGCAGAAATAATGTTCAAATTTAATCTTTCAAATTTTGTTGGAATCAGTCTCTGATTTGTCAAATTTATTACTTTGGTAAGTAAGTTAATAATGGTTGATTACTTTACTGTATGTATTTTTAATGTTACATGTATTAATTTAACATAAACAGCTTTTAATTAATGCAAAAAATTTTCTTCTAGTTAGTAATCAGTTAAAAGATACGATGTTAATTGCTCTGCTACCAAAATCAAAAGAGAGTGAATCCTCGATTTTCCGGCCTTTTTATAGGCTTCCAGGAAAAATGACAAGTATGACATCAAAAAACGAAATTCCATTGTTTAAATGCAAAATTCTAACCAAAATTCTTGAATATGAAGGTAATGAAATTACAAAACTAATAGTATCTTTGTTAACTTATAGTGAGATCTCATCCTTATATTTACCAAAAAAATTTATTTCTTTAATTTTAAATAGACTTTTTCCTTGTAAATTTATTATTAAAAAATAGGCAGTTTGCTGGAGCTGTCATATTTTCTAGACTTTAAAATTTGAAATAAAACTATCAATTGTACTTAAAATTACTATAAATCAATTAAACTAATCCTATCTTAACTAAAAATTACTATTTTAAACCTTAACAACTAAAATTTAAACTTTTAAAAGATTTTGCTATTTGTATCTCTTACACATTAGGTATATAAGATAAGAGTCTCTGTGTTAACAAAGATTAACATTTTAAAATTTATATAAACACCTTACTCACTTATCCTACATACATTTTGTTACATAAAATGTCCTTTGTTAATGTTTATAAACTAAGTTTTTCAATAGTTTTTTTTACTGTGCACTCTTTAAGTGTTCTATTAAAAAAAATTATGTGATTAAGACCAACACTATTGATATGAGAATTAGTTTACTATATTTCACCACACCTGCTACATGTTTTTAATTGTTCTAATGTCTTTTTTAGGTACTCATGATCTATTAGAATACTTATTTATACAATATCGAAGACTACAATTTGTCTTTTTATATTTTTGTAAGTACTTCCTTTTTATAATATTAATTTAAATACTTTATTAACTAAAATTACATGTTGATTTCTTAAACATGTGAAAACCATTAATACTTTTGATTTTTATTTTCTTTTTATTGTTTCAGATTAAACTTAGAATTTTAAAAGAGAACTAGGAAAAAGATGAATTGTTATGTAAAAGTGTACTCATTATGGATTGGAAATATTTAATTGTTATAAAATAGCAAAATATGGATTCTATTCAATATAAAATGCCCATTACATTCTTTGTTTATATTAAATGTATGTCTTGTGAAAATTATGAACTTGGAAACTTTAGATGTACAAAAGAAAAAGTAAATGCTGATTCTATAAAACTTATTAAATTTTTAACTATTAGATATCTATCTCAATATACTCAAATTAATTTAAAAAATGGCTTTAAAAGTAATATCCAAACACTATTAAATTGTAAAAATAACTTGTAAATGCCAAACAAATTGACAATAATGGCATATGTGACAATTCGACTTGACACGCAAATTCAAAACGGACCAATGAGATTGCTGGACACTATATGACATTTATTTCCCCCCCCTGATACAAAACAAAGCTCATTTGGACGCTGTCTCTACGTTAGTATATATGCTCGAAGGTTGAGGTTCCAGCGTTCTCTATGGTTTCAGCTGTCTAAAAAATTTCAACTTAAATAAACCGTTCGGATTGGTGTTATTCCGATGCCAAAAATGTTCGTAGTAATTATTTTTCGATAATCCAAAAATTTAATTGATATTTAAAACTTTCGGGAATTGCTAAATAATTCGTCAAAGAAAATACCAGGTATACGATGATTGTTTAATCAACTCCCAAGTAAATTTGGATTGCAGGGAAAGTGGATAGAAGAGAGGGCGAGATCTCTCTTTTGAGCAGCTCCATAAATTGTCCCATAAAATACACGTCGGAAAGAAAAATAAAACGACTTGAAGAGGAGTGTTTTCGGAAAAGAGAGCAATCTGCAGGTGATTGAAGTGGGTGTACTCTCTTTCTCGTTTCTTTATCATAAAATTCCGGAATCCTTCTCAAGATAAACACCACCAGAGAGTGAGTGAATTGACGAAACGAAATAAGTGTTTAATTCCTATTTGAACGAGAGTTTGAATCTAAAATGCAAATTCAGATTTAGTGAATGGATTTGGGGGTGGCGGAGGTGGAGGGTTGTCGAGTAGAAAGCGGAAAAGGGCATCTATTACTGCTAATACCGGGGATGACGAAGGAATTTCTAAAATAGACTTGGTTTTTCCTAATTTAACTTACTACATTAATCAATTTATTATTTATTGTTTTTATATTGTATATTTGACAAATGAAATGTTTGAATTATTAATTGTTGAACGCCCTAATAAATATTTGCTAGCTCAGTAAAAATTTGATTATTTTTAAAACCCGGCTCTTTATCTTGGGTATAGGATTCAATAAAACTCAATTTGACTACTCTATAAAACATACAATTATAATTAAAGAATTATTTGATACAAAATTCTACGTAAAACAATCAATTTTCTTTAAAGATTTATTACATGCAGGAATTTACCAAACACAATAAAAATACCTTGATAAATGCTAATATTCGTTATTGATTTACTTTTAAATAATCATGTGGACAGAGCAATAAGTATAAATGTAGAAGACATTACTGTGAAGGGACTGGTAATGAGGGGATGTCCGCAGGGAGGGGTCTTATCACCCCTTCTTTGGAACATAGTCCTGGATACCCTGGTTAGTCACCTCAACAGTAATGGTTTCTACACAATTGCATATGCAGATGACATAGTTATCTTGCAGACCGGCAAATTTGTGAACACACTGTGCGATAGAGCGCAGGATGGCCTCAAATTAATAGAAACATGGTGTAAGGAACACTCACTGTCGATCAATCCCAAGAAGACAGAGATGGTCCTTTTCACTAGGAAAGAAGCTTATCGGGCTTGAAACCCCCCGAAATCTTCAAAAGCAAACTAAACTTCGCTGAAGAGGTGAAATACCTCGGCATTACCCTCGACAGGAAGTTAACATGGAACTCGCACATTCAGAACAGAGCAAAAAAAGCATATGTGGCCTATGAGCAGTGTCGGAGGACAGTGGGACGCACATGGGGTCTCTCGCCCCGTGTAGTCACCTGGATCTACACAGCAATAATAAGACCTATGCTAACGTACGGAGCTATTGCATGGGGACCTAAAACTCTACTCCTACAAGCAACGGCTATCCAAATACAACGAATGGCTTGTCTGACACCTCTCGACCTGCACGTCAAGGAAGTTGCGCTAATGGCCATGCTACGATTGCGCACGGCTGGTGTAAACCCCGAGGTAGGAATGGGTCAACTGAGGCTGGGCCTGTGGAGGGAGGCACTCACTGCGGTGCCTCTGCTACAGGCGGCCGGTGACGCAATTGAACCCAGGTTTGTGTTTAATAAACCCTACAAAATACAAATAAAACAGAACACTGAGGCGGATGCTGCAAATGCAATACGCATATACACAGACGGCTCAAAATACAAGGAAGGATCAGGGTGTGGGGTCTACTCCAGATCACTTAGCCTAAGGATTAAATGGGGAATGGGAAAAAATACCAACGTGGTTCAAACAGAACTGGCTGGTATCTCAATCGCCGCAAAAGAGATAACCAGAAAAGAAATTTCTGGCAAAAACATAATAATCTGCACTGACAGTAGACAAGCCCTATTAACCTTGAATAGACAACGTTTTATCTCAGGGTTAGCACTAGAGTGCCACCAAGATTTAGCCAACGCCTCGGCAGATAATAATATCGTACTAAGGTGGGTAAAAGGGCACAACAGGAGCAAAGGTAACCGTATTGTTGACTCTCTGGCCAGGATGGCGGCTGGACTGAAAATTTTGGGACCAGGCGACACCCATGGTTTGACGACTTCGACAATTGCGGAACTAGCCAAACGTTACACCCGTACTCAATCCCTTAAGAGATGGGATGAAACCAAAGGATGCAGTTTTGCCAGGATTACCCTGGGCGACCCTGAGAAGCTGGATACGAATAAATATTTGGCGATGACCAGGAAGAACCTACGTTTAACAGTGGGATTTCTGACTGGACACTGTCAACTAAGGAAACACCCCCATATTATGGGGCTAGTGGACATACCTCTATGCAGGAGGTGTGAACAGGAAGATGAAACTGTCAGGCATGTCTTATGTGAATGTCCGGAGCTATCGTCGATAAGAGAGTGTGTGTTCGGTGAGTCTTGGCCTACACCTGCCGACATTAAGGAGATGTCCCCTGGTGACCTGTCTTCCTTCCTGGATAAGGCAGGATGGACAATGTCCTAGGAGGGCGGCTCCTAGGGAGGATGTACAATGGGCCATATTGTGGCCTAAGTGCTGTGGGTCTATACTCACCCTTCCTACTCTACAGATACAGATACAGAATCATGTGGACACAAATAAAATGTTTTTAATGAACTGTCTTTTCCGTTGGAAATGATGTCAATGCGGTAGGTTCCCTGCTAGTTAGATGATTTCCAGACACATGCTTTTCAATATGTCCGCTCGGCTGAATGTCCACACAACGATTAAACTAATTTTAACAATCTTACTAGAATCTAGATTGATTTTGATGAATCGCACTTTTTGGTAAGTACTTTGATACTATGTAATTACTTTGGCGATAATATTTTTGTTGAATGATTTATAATTTTTGATTAAAAGTGTGGTTATGGTACCAATTAATTACAATTGCCAATTAACGTAGTCAGCGTGAATCAGAGAGGAATAAGAGGACGAAAACCGAAATGCACGGCCTTTTATACCTTTTCCTTAATTATGACATTAATGACATTAAATTGGAAATCAATTGTTTCGATTTGCAAAATTGAACCTAAATTTACAGAAATTGATAAAAGGTTTTAACATATTTGACTGTTTCTTTGATAATATAAAGAAAATCTGTATGGAGATTACTCCAATGATATATTTGATAACATTGAACATCAATAAAAAACTTGGATAATAAAAATGAGATAATATTGTAGTCTAATAAAATAATAGTATGTTGTGTATCAAGAAATAAAAGCGATACATTCCCTGACGACAATGTAAATTGTCAACAAAAATTGGAGTCTGGGAATGTGCTTTCATTCCGAGGTGCACATACTATTTTTTCTAAAATCACATTCAATATTGCGATTTTCTATTTAAAATTGTGTGCTTTCCTAAAACGTCAACTACAAACCCAAAAAATCAAAAGTTTTGAGCCTTGAGCATATTGAAACTTTTATTAATCAATGAACGACGTAGAAAATTGAGGATCTAAACTGTGAATTAAATAATAAAACTAATAAACCAAGGTCTTTTGTAATAAATGAGACATATATACTTTTTCATCATACCTCTCGGAAAACACTATGTTTACATGTCTATTTGGCGCACGGAAAAGGGGCTTCTCCTGTGCGCCTGCACAGGAAAATTTTTCCCGTGCGCTAATGACATTAACTGGCTACTAATAAAACATACTATTGAAAGTTCCTTAATAACCACAAACGATGCTTGTTTATTTTCCTTAGCAACGTTAAACAACGCTTGTATATTGTGACAGTTTTTCGAATTTGTATTCAAAATATTTTTAAAATGATTTCTCCAGAAGAAAAAATATCCTTTAAAGCTGCGAAAGTAAGTGAAGAATTACTGCCCAGGAAGTCTTGTGAGATATATGAAAATGAGTACCGTCTATTTTGCAAGTGGCGTCAGCAAAAAGAAGTTAACACAGTAAGTGATGATACTCTTCTCGTTTATTTGTCTGAAAAAGCCAAATCCATGAAAGCTTCAACTTTATGGAGTCGATTTTCAATGTTAAAAAGTTGTCTAGCAGTAAAATAAAATGTGAATGATAGTAACTTGCCAAAATCTATTGCATTTCTCAAACGGCAAAGTGTTGGTTACACACCAAAAAAGTCCAAAGTATTAACTGCAGACCAAGTCGCCAAATTCATACTTGAAGCACCAGATGAGAAGTGGTTATTAACTAAAATAATTTTAATATTTGGTATTTTCGGTGCATGCAGAAGAGATGACTTGATTCGATTAACTTTGGAAGACGCGTGGAAGACAATGGCCGGTTTTTGGTGGTATTCCTTCGAGATGGCAAAACTCACAAATCAAGAAGTTTTACCATTACAAAGGAAGGATGCCCTTTGATCCATGCAGTTTTTATCGCAAATATATTAATCTAAGGCCTACAAATATGAAAACTACAAGATTACTTATTGCGTATCGTAATGGTAGATGTTATGCTCAACATGTAGGTTGCCATACTATAAGTGGTACAACAAAACAGATTGCTGAATATTTGAACCTAAAAAATCCTGAAGAATATACTGGACACGGCTTAAGACGATCTTCAGCGTCTATGTTAGTCGAAGGCGGAGCGAATTTGCTTACTCTAAAAAGACATGGAGGTTGGCATTCATCGATAGTAGCTGAAAGTAAGTAGCAGTAGCAGTAAGCAGAAAGATTGAAGTTTCTCGTAAATTGTTCAATCATTCAAGAATAGGAAACACAACGTCAACACCAGAAGCCATTGTAGTTGGGAAAGACCAAGAAATAAATACTAATGTACCTTCGACTTCATCAACTACAATTCTACAAAATGAAATGCCTGCTAAAGAATTGCACATTTACAACAACACAAATTGTAACATAAATATTTCATTTAGTAAAAATTAAAAATTAGGTATAGGTTTTTGTTCGTTCATGTTTAAAAATAAAGGTTTCTAACATTGTGTAGATTTTTTTACCTTGTTTTTTGTTTTCAGAGAGGTATAATGAAAAGTATCGTTCATTACACGTCCATAAATGCTTTTCCCGTGCTTGCATGACTTCCCGTGTTCGGGAATTTATCACACGCGCACGGGAAAAGCCTATTTTCTGGACTCCTAATGAAATATACTTTTTTATTGAAAAAATGTAGCAAGGAAGACAGAATTTTCTAGGCTTAGGCCGGGAATATTTTTCTCGTACAGTATATTGGCTAGAAACGGAATATTGTACCAGATTAGCGTACTTTGGGGTTAGGAATTGATCCGAGAACATAGCCATTTCCAAGCGATTTCAGAAAAACATTATTTTTAAATTATTTGGAATACTGATAAAAATATTATCTTCAATTATCTTTCTCATTTGGAATTTGCAACAAATCGTTCACCACTCGTATCTTTGAAATTAGTAGAAGTAAAGCTTCGACAAGTTTAAAGCTTTTGGACAAACATGGACACACCTAAATCTATAACCGCTGCTTTCATAGGATTATCGGCAGAACAGATCAAAACCAACTTCCTAGAATTTAATGTTATAATCTTACTTATCTTCAGGACGGGCTAACAATTAAACAATAAATGTAGAAACGGTGTCGTCCCTTTTTACTTACTTAAATCCCACTAAATACCCCAATGAACGCCTCGAATCATTGACGGGCTTAATTAACTAATAAAAGACCAGAAAATCCAATTCATATTGAAAAGTTGGCACTAGCGCCCACGAAAAATTAAATACGTTGAGCCTCCGATAAAGTATGTAGTCGAATGAAATCGTTACACACGTAATTTAGCTGATGCTAATTGGAATTTACAATCTGCGTCACGAAGTGTAAACCTGACGGACGGTTTCCGTCGGACGAGATCTATGGCCGCGTTTTTTTTACGTGACATTTTTTTTGTTTAATATAGCGGAAGGGGTTGTTTATTATTACTACGGAGAATCATGTCGGCATAATTTTATTTATTGTTTTAATTATATTCGTTATTTTATACCCCCTCATAGCTTTACTTTTAGCCGCGTTATACAGAGCGGACACTCTATACTTGTTTGATAAATTTCTCGATCTCGATTCGAGATTCTCGAATATTCGAGTCTCAAATACAAAAGCTGAATGTTATTGAGATTGGGTAACATTAATAAGAAAAAGTTTTGAATAAAATCAGATAATCACCTAAAAGTAATCCTACTGACTTCGTGGAATAAGTATTTTACCTACACTTAGTAAAATTTTAGAAAGAATTATGGACTGTCAACTTAGAACATTTTTAAATCAAAATCAATTATTTCCCAGTACACAATCAGGCTTTAGAAGCAACCATAGTTGCACAACAGCTCTTCTTCATGTGACTGATGATATTATAAGAAGTATCGATCAAAAGATGCGCACAATTTTAATTCTTCTAGATTTTAGTCGAGCGTTTGACACTCTTAACCATAAAATACTTTTATCAATATTAGGTTATATACTTTACAATTTTAAAGAACACAAAAGGTATGTTATAATTGGAGTGGCTTTTTACAGATACCTGTACAAAAGGGAGTTTGCAGTGCCCCTGAAATTTTTAGTGTATGACCCAAAAAAAATATCGAACCTACATAAGCGCTCAATATTGATAAAAAACCCTGCCACAAAAGCGATTGATTTCCCATTTAAATAACATTATATAACACTAATTTTAGTTATTATTCAGCCAAAACGAGATATTTTTTCAAGTTAGTTTTAGTTCAACTTTGAGCTTGAATAACTTTTAAGCAAGTGAATTTATCGAAAAGATTACTAAGACTTTTTGTAGAGCATTAAATTTACTACAAAAATAATTGATTGCCGCAGCTTTGTATGAGCTAGCTGAGGAACAACAAAATTGATTGCAAAAATTACAAAAACCCCATTTTATTTGAATGAGAAATCAATGGCTTTTGGTGCACGGTTTTTTATCATTATTAAGGCTTATATAAGTTCGATATTTTTTTGGGTCATACACTAAAAATTTTAGGGGCGCTGCAAACTCAAAAATCAAATCGGTAAATAACAGAGACTCTACTGTACAAGTGTACTCTTTCACCTGTAAAATTATATTTATTCGCCTATAATTTTGTTAAAATTGTAAAATACACTTGTAAAGTACGTTTCACAATAATTCGTTGACTTGGTACCTGCTCTTAACTGCTCTTAAGGGATTACTAATAAAAGGTGGTTAATATTTCTTCGAACTTTGGCCGTAAACCGGTGAACTATTTACAGAAAGGTATTATTTATTTTTGTCCAGGAAGATATATTTTGGATTTTTTATTTTTGATTTTCTTAATCATCTTGGAAGAGAAAGTGGGAGTTTCGGGGTAATTTGTTTTTAAAATTCTCTCCTAGAATTTTAGTTTGTACCTACTAAACATTATACTCTGAAAGTAATCTTGTGTTTATAACTAAGTATGTGGCGTCCTTGGGCAAAAAAGTGCATTTATCGTCGGATGCGAAACAAATTGTGAAAAATGTGTTTGAAACAATGAATAATCGAGGTTATAGTGTAACCGATGCAGCAGAAGAAACATGTAAGTTAACCAAAACCCCAATATCCACAGTAAAAGATATTATCAATAAGCCAATAAGTAAACGAAAAAAACGAAGTGACGTTAATAATACCAAATGTGTTGATGAAATACAAAAAGATATAATCCGACGAACGATATATGTCCTATACCAAGAATAAATGATACCAACCCTAGATTGTATAAAAAAACGGTTACTTAAAGACGACACGGGAATTATTTGTAGCCGTACAAGTTTGTGGAGAATTATTTCTCAAATGGGATTTAAATATTGTACCATTAATAAAAGACAAGTGATATTGGAGTCATATCGTTTACGAATGTGGCGTTGTCATTACTTACAAGCTATTCAAAAATATAGAAGTGAAAACCTTTCAATTATCTACCTCGACGAGACATGGTATGACACCCATGATACTCCAACGAAGGGTTTTGTTGATTCATCGGGAAATTGCAAAACAAAGGCTCCATCAAATAGAGAACAAAGAATTACAATAATACATGCCGGATCAGAAACAGGTTGGGTTCCAAACGCTTTATTGTTATCAGCAAAGAATATTAAAGATTCAAGTTTAGATTATCACGAAGATACGACAGCAGAACTTTTTGAAGATTGGTTTGAGAATTATTTATTGTCGAATGTACCGGAAAAAAGTATAATTGTAATGGACAATGCAACTTATCATAGCCGTCAATTAAATAAAGTACCAAATAGCAACAACAATAAATGGGAAATTCAAGAGTATTTGTTAAAAAATGACCTTTATTTTGAAGAATCGTTCACAAAACGTGATCTCTTACAAGTTGTAGCAGCGTTCGGTATTGAAAAAGAATACGTTTGTGATACTATTGCTAAAAATATGGGCCACACAGTGTTACGGCTTCCCCCATATTATTGCATGTTCAATCCTATAGAACACATGTGGCATCAGCTAAAATCCAAAGTTAGATCGGAAAACGTTTCACCCACATTAAACTCAAGTGTTGTAGAGTTAATCAGAAATGTGACAAGTAATATTCCAATTGATAGCTGGAAAAATTCGATTCAGCATGTTATTAAGGTTGAAGGTACATATTGAAATGTTAATGTGACTGTAGCACCCTTAGTTATTAATTTAAATGAAGACGATAGTGATACTGAACTACATTTAGATTAAATAGTTGTAAATAATGTAGAATTAGTTCGTTTGTTTAATCGCAATTAATAAATAAAGTTAAAATTTGTTTTTAAAAAATTTCGTGATTTTTTTTACAAAATAAATTTAAGTTTTAGTAAATGTTAACTTAGTTTTATTTAAATCTATTTTGAAAACCGGATTACTGATCTGTTAATGTTTACTGTACAGTGAGAAATTTATAACCTTTCATTACTAATCCCCTAAGGTCAGGTACCGAGTCAACGAATTATTGTGAAACGTACTTTACCTACAGTTTTACAGCTTGCCTTTTATGAAACACCTGTAACTGCAATTTCTAGAGAAAAGTGTAGAAATTCACTTGGATAATTGTAATTGTAGCTTTATGAAATAGGCCCGAGATATAAACAAAAACGCTTTTGAGGGACAATAATATTTAAGTTTCATATTGCAGACAGTACAATATCGTCTTCATTTGCAGACGCTTTCTCTGGAGGGTGTCTGTAATTGTGGACGTGAATGTGTTAAAAATATACGAATTTAAAGTTTGGATATAAATTTGTAATACGAAATGAGCTTTTTGGTTCCACGCATAGTTATACAAAACACGTGACGTTGCTGCATTTTGCTAGTCGACGACAGTTTACTTTACCGAACATATTCTGCCGGAAAGCTAGAAAGGAAACAAGACAAATGGAATGATAGCGCATTCGAATTCAGTTACATGTATATCGCTTTGTTTCATCTTTATGTGTTTTCAAAATGTACCACGTTCATAGACCAGGAAATTTAATAATCAAGATCATTGAAAAGCCTAAAAAGTAGGTAATTTAAATATTTTTCGCTGTAACGAAACATCAGCAAGATAGATAGACTCATGATTACAACTTCAGACCATTTTCCTCATCCAAAAGAACTAAGAAAGACCGAAAATTGATTTTTTTTTCTTCAAAAGCCATTTAATTTATAAATTTCATTTTTTTCTTAATTAAAATAAAATATTTAAAGGAATGAATTTTTTATTTCGCCAAGTTATTTACGTTAACTGGTCTATGAACGATATGTAAAAGGACAAGGCGATGTTACAATTTACATGGCTTCTTCACAGTACGACGCCTGGCACTCACGGCACGCGCGTTCATACTTATTTCCGGTTTTCTTACTTAGCTTGCAGAAGGATGAAATACTCCAGTTTTCGACAGATAAATATTTCAAATGTCTCTAGCGTGTAGTTTGGCTCCTAGCGGACCGAAATCGTGACACTGCAATGTCTGCTACTACTACATGCTACCATTGCCGAGATTTTAAACATTCCGAAATTTTTTAACTGTTTTTTTTGTATGAAAAAATTTTTGTTTCTTAGTACCCAAGGAATTTATTTGTTGGTTGAGGTGAATGTGACTTTCGGCAGGAAACCCTACGTGTCTTAAAACATCGACATTTTCATGCACTAAGCTCAGCACGAGTCCACAGTAAACTTCTTTTTCACTTTTATCCACAACCGTGGATCTTACTTTTTGGAAGTCCATCTTATTAAGAATAATAAAAAACTCTTCGTTTCAACTTAACTTCCAAGTTTATTTGAAAAAATAAATTAATTAATTAATAAGAAAGAACAGAAAGTGTCACTACAACTAATATTTCCTAAACAAACTAAAGAAATTAAAAGTTATAAAAATATTACATATTGTGGAAATATTTCCAATACAATTTCAAAAATAATATCTTCGGCAACATCAGCATTAATATCATTTAAAACACAAAATAATGTTGGTACAAAATTGTTAAATGTAAAAACAAAATTATCAAAATTAAAAAAATATGGGGTTTACAAAATTAATTGTCCAAAATGTAATGCTGTATATATAGGTCAAACACAAAGAAATTTTGAAGTAAGATTTAATGAACACTTAAGAGCATATAGATTAAAACAACCAGAGATAAGTCAAATTATGCAAAACACCTACTTGAACATCCAACCTCACTCTTACACACCAATGACATCCAAATACTACACACTTGTGATAAAAAACAAAATTTAGATTTCCTTGAAGAACTTGAAATAAAAAGACATCTAGCAGATCCACAATTTAAAGTTGTTAATGAACAAATAAATCTTGGAAGTTCTCCACTATTAAACTGTTTACTTTGATTGAGTTTACATTTTATACATAGATAAGACGTAATTGTAAAACACAAATATATTAAGTTATTGTAAAGATCAGCATGATATAGTTTTTTCCTGGTTTTTCTATATCATTGCACAGTTATACTGATCTTAGAGGGCATTACATCCAGGATAATCTTTTAGGGCTATTAACAAGGCTTTAATATTGTTATGTCTTATTACTTCCATTTTTGGTCTAGCCTTAATAATACCTAAACATCAGGTACCTAGCTACAAACAAACAAAATGTAACTTAAATGTCAATCTGACGATGCTTCTTAGCGAAACGGCAGACATTGTAATTTAAAACATATTTTTATAAATAAACTTGGAAGTTACGTTGAAATGAAGAGTTTTTTATTATTCTGAACTTTGATGTTGATGTTTCACTTATAGTTCGTAAAATACTTCTTTGTGAAGATTGGATGATTTGATTACACACGCGTCCTTCATTAACATTAGCATAAACTGTTCTTTAGCAACCTGAAGAGCCACTAAGTTGACATAAAACACTACTAGTACTACAAAATATCTAAGCAGTCATTAGCATTACAGCTTTAATGGGGAATGCCTTGTTAAAATGTTCTTGATATCTTTGTGACACTCGTTTTAAGCATGGACCATCATGACGAAATGTCAAAACATAAATTACCTTGACAGATCCTTCTGACAAAGGTTCAATAAATACATACATATAAATTTCAAACAAGATTAAAAATGGTTTGATGAAATTAGAGTTCAACTGAAAGGCCGAAAAATGATTAGTGCACTATGAAATTTGAAATTGTTCACATACCAAAGAGTTTCGTTGACGTCAAATTTTGATACTGCTAAATTTTTAAAGCTTACGGTGATGATTTAAAGCAAACTACGGTTCGTATCGAAAACTCACTGATGTCTCACGATTCTGGATACTGGATTCAATTACCCTTTTGTTGCTACAAGAGGTATTTATTTGGCTTCGCAGCACTCACTATACACACACTGGCTTTAAAATGAAAATTTAGACTTTTTCAAAACGACTTTTTAACTTTTACCCGACCAAACTATTTAAAAAACAGGGCCACCCTTGACACACTGATTTTTATTAAATAATCCTATACAAAATAACATGGAATATACATATTTTGGTTATTGTATATAATATTTTATTGCAGTATTTTAGGAGAATTCACAAAAGGAATTAAAATTAACCCATTAGCGCCTAACGGTACCATATGGAACCGAGAGTAAGCGGGGATGTTTACCCTTATCTATCGCCATATACGGTCTCTATGCAGTTTGTTTTTATTCCAGACTGGTTTGCTATAGTTCAGGTTACTCGTAAAAAAGCTTACCAAGTTTATTTTTAGTGTTGTTTATATTTCTATTAGTGCTTGAAAAACGTGACTGAAAGAATATTTGAAAAACATGGACATCAACTTAGTGTAAGTATTACTGTTAAGGTATTATTAATTTTGCTCAAATAACAATCTGTATATTCAAATATAGATACATAATAGTTTTTGTCAGCATAGACAGATCTGCAAAAAACATTTATTAGACCTTTTATTTTTTTGTATAAACATTGATGTTCCCATATGGGCGCTTTAGGCGGTTACTCACATGTGAGTGTTAATATACCAAATATGTTATTTTAGTGGTATAACCCTACAAGAAGCTCTGGATATCGCCTACGATGAAGATGTTACGGATATATATATTGAGCCTCCTGAAAGTAACGTTCTAACTGATGAAGATTCAGTTGATGAAAATGAGGGAGGCATGGCTGACAATTTATCTGCCAAGCAACTTTCTGCTCGAGCAGAACTTGTATTTAACAATAACGAGAGACTTGGTATGGATGAGGTATAGATGAGGTAGAAATAGAATCACCAGTTTCTAATTCTGTTCTAAACTACTAAACCACAAAACTTTGAATTTGTTCAGGGTGATCTACAAAACTCATGCCACGAGTTCCCAAAACCAGATTACTCTAAATACAGTGCAATGAGCTGTTTTGATTTATTTGAACTCTTTTTCTCCGAAGATTTATTGCAGAAAACAATAACAGAAACTTCTAATTATGCTTTGTTCAAAAATGCTGCAGATCCACAAATTACCATAGAAGAAATGAAAGTTTACATTGGAATTCTTATTTTGAGTGGCTATAACATTTTACCATCAAAGAGAAACTACTGGGAAAACTCAAGAGATTTAAAAAATATCATGATTTCAGAGACGCGACAGGTTTCTACAAATATGTAGGTATATACACTTTGCAAATAATAATGCTCATGATATTTCAGACAAAATGTATAAACTGCGTCTGCTAACAGATCAACTAAAAGTAAAGTTTCTTGAACATTTCACCCCGGAAGAAGACCTATCATACGACGAGTCAATGATGCGCTACTTTGGTCGCTACGGATGTAAACAATTCATCCGTGGTAAGCCTGTTAGGTTTGGTTACAAAGTTTGGTGTCTTAACGCTCCAAGTGGCTACCTAGTAAATTTTGAGATTTATCAAGAGAAAAACCCCAGATCAAACACAACAAACTATAAATTACTTTTCGGTAAATGCGCAGCTCCATTGTTAACAATGATCGAGGAAATGGGAAATAAGAGAATGCTTAGATATAACTTTTCTTCGACAATCTTTTTACTGGTGTCAAGTTATTATGTACACTGAAAGCAAACGGAGCTTTCATACACAACATAAGTTATAAGTGAGGTAACGCCTAAAGGTCCCATACGGGAACATCCCCTTTTAGAGGGTTTGTCTAAAAAATTAAACAAAACATTATTAGAAATGTGCTTTGTTATCTATTTCCACCTGTTTAAGAACAAAAATATTATTAATTTCAAGGATTTTTATTTCTCGGCGCTAATGGGTTAAATGCCAAATGAAAAACCCAAAGTTTAAGTCACAGAATCATAGACTTTGGGTTTTTTATTTGGTTTCCCATTAGTCACATTTGAGATATGGATGGTTTACTTCGTTTAAATCTTGGAAATATCAATGCAATCATAAAGATTTTATCATTGAATATTCTGCCCAGAGGCTTCCAGGAGCTTTTAACTGCATATGTCTTAGAACCATTTTTTAAATCTTTGGTAGGTAAATTTATAACGGATTTTGGATTTTTCGGGAATAATTGCGGAACACCCTTCTTCCCAAGCCCGTTTAATTTCTTCAAATTCACTTCCGCTTATATTTTAATTTACATAAAAAAAACGTTATAAGCATGTCGAACTTTAGGGGTAACCGATCTTAGATAATAACTGGAGTCATCGCTCTGTTCCTCCTCTAAACAATTGTCTTCGATCGGTATAAAACCATTATTGTTCTCCATACTTAATATACCTACAATGGTCAAACCTAATTGCAGGGAAAATATAAAATTTTCCAACTGTATAGATGTACCGATACGAAAAATTAGTTAACTAATTTTCACATACCCACTATTTATCTACCAGTAATGTAACAGTACCTGTTAACATTTTAAGCACCTGGTATCCTAAATATTAAATTCAATTAGTGCCGCTAGCTCCATCTATCATAAAACATTTTTAATAATAAAATAATGAATACGGTCTCTATAATTATAATTGGAAGTTCAAAGTAGCTACACTACGAGGTGTACTAATGAGTTGGCATTATCGAGTTCAATAGGTTTTAATAATTATTCCCAGTCTCATTTCTTCTATTGATTTACTGTCATATACAGGTATGTTTATTTTTCCAATTTTATAATTCCTTTTTGTTAAGATATTTATAAAATATCGAAAGTTATATTATATTTTATTATATCAGATGAGAATTTCAACATATTTCATTATTATTCAAAGAATCTTTTTATGGTAATTAAAAGTATTAATGATAATTTTTTATAAAAGGCGGGTAAAAGTACATTTCTGGAATTTTGATTAGTGTGTAAGATTATTAAAAAGTAAATTTAATGTAAAAATGTATCTTTTGTAATCTATTAAAATACGTTAGCATCTAACTGTAGATTTCGGACTATGCTGATTTGTACTTTTTGTGCCAGAAAAGTAAATGTAACACGTGTTTGACACTGGTAATTTTCAGAAAGTTGGAATATAATACAGTAAACTAGAGGCAACTCTTTAATTGAAGATTCTGTAAACCAGAAGCATCTCTTGAATTTGGAGATTCCGTAAACTTGAACAGCTTGTAAACTTTAAGCTCTCGTATGTACATTCTTAACTGGATTATCTCTACAACTGGGGCAGATCATCCCTCCACTAGTGATCTTCCATAATAATTTGGAACCACCTAGACAGTGCCGTAGCGACCCCAAGGTGCGGCGAAGGATCGTCCACTATTGTAACAGATAAGTTTATTGTGATCTATCAAGTTTACTGTTCCCATATTTTTTCTCTTTTATTTTCGTGTATATCTATCTATATCGTCAACTGTATTAGAATAAGTATTTTTAAAGAACTGTTTGCGGATTATTTTGTTGTAACGTATTCTCTACCTCATTAATTTCAGCACCAAGGAAATCTTATTATCTTTTATATGTTTGTACATTTTCAAATCATTTTTTTATCTTCATAGACAGTTTTTTCTGACATCTTTCTGTCATCTTATGATACTTATTTAAATAACTCAGCTTAAAACAACTTTCTTCAGTAGTATCATAAAAAATAAAAAGATTTCAGTGGCGTCCTTATAATTTCTTAAAGAAACAAATATTGTACAATAGTCAGAGCTAATGAACTTACTCACCCCTAGCCGAGGTATTTAACTATCATAATTTTTGTGTGATAAACATTTATAAATTCTGTTAATTATTGAAGTATCTTTTACAACTAATTAAAGACGAAATTAAGCTTAATGTTTGTTTTATTGTAAATTACATTTTTTCTTTTGGTATATTGTTATTTTTTCAAAAAAGTTAACTAAATATTTTTATAAATTCACTATCAACAGGTAACTCATATTACAAATTAACGTCCAACGTAATAATATGGTTACAAAGTTCAAATAATATTACAGTAATGAATGAAAATCAAAACAGGTCATAATTTATTGTCCCCAAAAACATTAAATGTAGTTTTGTCGTGGTGCTCTTATAAACGCTTTTTGTAAACGTCATAATTCCCTTTAACGAATAGAGAACAAACAACACATCCTCTCGTTGTCTTAACACGTCGTATAAATCGTCCCGTATGACGGAGTAAGAGTAAGAGGAGAAGAACAACCGGAAATGTCCCGGGGCAAGGATAATACATTACAATTCCCAACAATCCGAAGATGTTTGAATTTAATAGCGACATAGATCATGAGCGAGAGAAACTTTTGCGAGAAATGGATGTACAGACCACACCGCAACCTCTTGAGGCCCTCGGCTTGGCCCTTACCACTCCTGCCTAAGAATTTCCCTGCCCTTTCTCGTTACATTGTCCCTTGCAACACTTCATTGCCATCACAGCGGCGCTTTGTTAAAAAATGTGTATACATTTCTGTAACAAACTCGTGTCAGTATAAAGTTTATTCGGTTAAAATATTTTCTCATGTTGGATGCATCTGTTTAAAATAAAACATGGCGATTACTCCTTGTTATAATTGGACGGTATCAGTTTTTGTGTCCTCGTTGTTGACCACCGCTCCGTAATTTATTACACAGACGTACTCAAATTTCATCTCTAAGTACTTAATTAGATCATATTTTGGTTTTCATTAACCTAATTGGAGGATCCAGATACGACACTACGTGATATAAATTATCAACGGCTTGTAAGAGAGTTTTTCATTACACTTAAAACACAACTGATAACGCATTAGAAGCTGGTTAATATTAAGCATTTTCACACTCTTGAATGACATATAAATACGAATACCCAGTTTAAATGATTTTATTTTTATAAAATTTTGTATAAATACTTACTGAAGCATAATAATTTCAAAATTATTGCATTGCTTTAAAGCCCTTTTACGTTTAATAATGTGTGAATGCACCCCGATGTGATATGCATTCTCCAACGCGCCTAGGCATGCTTCTGATCAGGTGGTCAATGTCCTCCTGTGGTATCTCATTCCAGGCAACCACCAACTCCTCTCAAAGTTCTTCTAGAGTCTGAGGAGTACGTTGTAAATTGAGCAATCTCCTACCCATCATATCCCACACGTGCTCAATTCCTATTCCTAGCGTTACGCCCCCTGATAATTTATTACATTTTTATAAAATCAATAATATCGTTCCTTCAAATTTTAAATTTAAAGAAGTTAATGACTTATTTGTATATGAAACTATTTGTAAAATTAAGTCTAATGCTGTGGGATGTGATGGTTTAAACGTGATACTTATTCGACTCTGTTGTCCTTTGTTAGTACCATATATTAGACATATTGTAAATTTTTGTTTAACTAGTTGTGTATTTCCTGAGGTTTGGAAAAAGGCAGTAGTGAGGGTTTTACCCAAAAAACAGAATCCTACGGAATTCAGGGACCTTAGAGGTATAAGTGTACTACCTACACTTTCTAAAATTCTTGAAAGAGCAATAGAGCTACAAATAAGGGAACATCTAATGAGCTTCGAACTATTACCTACTGTACAATCGGGGTTCCGAAAAAGGTATAGTTGCACTACAGCTTTACTTAATGCAGTTGATGATATATTAACTTCAATTGATAAAGGACAATGTACTATATTAGTGTTACTTGATTTTAGCAGGGCTTTTGATACTATCAACAATAAATTAATGCTCAACATATTACACTACATAGGTTTTTCAGATGACGCTATTAGTCTTATAAGGAGTTATTTGGTGAATCGTCAACAATGCGTAAAAATAGATACAGAGCAATCCGAATATTTAGTGTTAGAATCTGGTGTGCCTCAGGGTTCCATATTGGGACCTCTGCTGTTTTCAATTTATACTACTTTTTTAATAAATTCTTTAAAAAAATGCAAGATACATGTCTATGCAGATGACACCCAAATTTACTTTAGTTTTCCTCCGCAACAGCTGGATGTTGCTTGTGGCGTAATCAACCAGGAAATAAATGAATTTGTAGATTTAGCTAGTAAACACTGTTTGTTAGTTAATTGTTCTAAATCTAATTTAATGTTGTTTGGATCTAAACACAATCGTGCGAATATAAATTTTCCTATTGATTCTATTAAAATAAACAATAAACCGTTAACCATAACAAGTTCTGCAAAGAATTTGGGTTAGGTTAGGTTAGGGTTATTATAGATGACAACTTAAAATTTGAAAAACATGTTAATCAACTGGTTCAGCGCGCATATTATTCCTTGAAAGTTATATATGGAAACCGTCAGTTTTTTCCCAAAAATGTTAGAATATCTTTATATGAAACTCTACATACTACATTTTACAATTTAATTTTTCTTAATTTCATCTTGGTGAAAGAAGTCACCGGTTAGTTCAAGTCGATGTTTTTTGCCAAGTCTTGTTCAATTGATAGAGTGGCCAGTCCTTGAAGCCTTTCTTGCGTCATGGTAGATCGAATATAAGTTTTAATTAATTTTAATTTTGAAAAACTGCGCTCACCACTAGCAACAGACACAGGCAGAGTCAGCAAAATCCGTAAAGCCACGGACAAATTTGGGGCACAATCTTTAAGGTCATTGCTTATGATGAAGTTAAGGACATCTTGTGGATTTGCGTTCTTGGGTACTCTCCTAGCAATGGCTTGAACTTCATTGCAAAGTTCGTGGCCTTCAATATCTTTAGCCTCATTGTTTGAGAGGAAATGTTCTAAATTCATACAATCGTCCATCAGGGAGTTTGTTGTTGCGGCATTCACCTTGGATATGTTGTAGAGAAATACGAATATAGAAGTAACCTCTTCTAACTGTTGAAATCTTTCATCCAGAGAGGAGATTGCGGTATCGAGAATGGCAAAATGGAAATTGACTTTGAAATGTTCTTGAGGGGATACCAAAGGTTCATCATCCGCTTCGTAATCAAACTGTTTTTTATTCTTTTTCAACCGAGTTGGCAGGGTTTCTGTTTCTAATGTTGGTTGAATTCATAAAGTTTTATTACGAAATCAATTTTTTTAAATTTTTTCCCTTTTTGCTGCCCTAGGCGGCCGCCTAGTTTGCCTAGTGGACGCGCCGCCACTGTACCCTAGGCATCGTAACCAATCGTAAAGAATGTCAAGAACCAAAATCCGCAAAATTTGGATCTTTACTGCGTCTCCAATATTCATTTTTGGATTGTTAGTGGATTTCAAAAAAAGCAGTATAAAAACCGGAATCTTCAACTGATAAGGTTGGAAATTTTACCAATTGTTTATTTCAGTAAAATAAATAAATTTTATTAAAATAATATCATTTAAACAGGGTGTTCGGATTTTTATGTCACTTTAAACGTATATTAATATATTATATTGCTTTTTTTTAAACATGTTGCTTAAATCGATTACGCTAAGAATTTCTATTCGGTACTAAATTTAATTTTAATGACCTTAAGAACGCGAACATCCCGTCTCATCGCAATTAAACCTGAAGATTGTGGATGTTTAATAAAATGCCCAACATACTTGATTGTAGTAGTTGGCGCTGGAGGCCACGAAGACGATCAGCACGCACTTCTAAGGGAGTTGAGAGAAACTTACAACTCTGACGACTGGCTACCAGCTTTAGAAGTTTATGTGGTTGACCCTCCGAACTTGGGGTTTCACTCAAAATACATGCAAAACTGCTGCTGCTGCTTGCCTTTAGGTGCTTATCTCGTGTATGTGAGCCCGCGCCCCACCCCCAAACTATATTCGTCTCTAACTATTTCAAACCCTAGTCCAGGAAAAATAGGGTTAAGGATATTTTTTGTTCTCAAAGAGCTGATTTTTTTAATACTACAGACAGTGTAGTATAAATAATTCCCACACCCCACAACCCCCAATTTTTAAAATGGGAAGTACCTATAGGCTATTGTTTGAAACGTCCCAACATTCTCTCTTAAAAATTAAATTTATTGTACTAACCCTTACTAAAAATAATAAAAAACTCTTCGTTTTACCAAAGCTTCCATTTTATCTAGTTGCCAGCTATTTTACCTTATTTCAAGGATGAGGAAAAACTGATATCAAGAGATTCTGATATCCTGAGATATGAATTTTCCTAATTAATTCTACCACACTACCACTTAAAGTCGGAGAAGTATTTTTTTCCGCGCACACTCGATTTAAGTTGGTGCCACATAAGCTCTATGGGATTGAACACGCAGTAGTAGGGAGGTAGTCGTAATACTGTATGTCCCAATTCTTCTGCAATTGTATCACAAACATACGGTTTTTTTAAAGAAAATGACTGCAGCACTTGTAAAAGTTCTTTTTTTGTATAATTTTCCTCAAAATATATGTCATTTGCAACCATGAAGTTTTGAATCTCCAATTTCGTATTCTTTGAGCCAGGAATTTTTTGCAATTGTCGACTATGATAGCTTGCGTTGTCCATTACTATAACGCTGTTTGGCGGAATGTTGGGTAATAGACAATTGTTAAACCAATCTACAAAAAGCTCTGCTGTAGTATCTTCGTGATAATCAACACAAGAGTCCTTAATATTTTTGGCAGAAAGCCACATAGGGTTTGGGATCCAACCATTTTCTGATCCTGCGTGTAATATTGTGATTCTCTTCCCTTTATTTGATGGTGCTTCTGTTTTACACTTATCAGAGGAATCAGACCATCCTTTAGAAGGAGTGTGATGCGTGTCAAACTACGTCTCGTCGAGGTAGAGTATTGGCCGATTTTCAGATTTTCTTATTGACGTTATATATTAAGAACGCCAGTTTATTAAACGTGTGGATTCCATTATTGCTTGTCTCTTGTCAATTTTACGATATTTAAAGCCCATTGCAGATAGAGCTCGCCAAAGAGTAGTGAGGCCACAGTTGATGAGAGTTTTGTCATTGATGAGTCGCTGTTTCAGACTTTTGATTGTAGGGAGACGCTGCTCATCGTACATAGTGTAGATTTTTCGCCTTATCAAATATTCTTTCAAGTCGTCTAGACTTTTTGTGACACCGGAATCTTTACGCTTTTTTCTTGATTCCATGGAATTTTCAACAATTCTTCTAACTGAAGTAAGAGGCACCTTCGTCAAACTACTGGTTACTCTTGCTGCAGCACCCGCGTTATATTCTTGCTGAAGTAAGGAACTATACACATTTTTTATAATGATATTCGCGTCACAAGATAAGTGATTCTTCTTCAACGAACCAATGGAAGAAGCACTATTACTTTTTATTCACGGACGCCACATACTGCCTACTCTGTACGTTGGAGTATAAAATCTTTGCTATTAATGTCTGTAATAACAAATAAATGTTATAAAATTATTGCACGCCGTAACACAAGTGAACACTTCCAATGAAATACAAAGACTAAAATGAACAAGAAGTGTAAGCTGTAATCATCTACAATCCCTCTCTGAGAAACAAAATTACCTGAATCAGGTCCTTTTACATTTATGATGTGCATCTCGGATTTTACAACTTAAGGGTCTAATTGGTTTTATTATAATCCTTCAGTCAATACCATTTATTATGAAAACTACAATATATTGAGCTAATCTGTTTGTATCTTTATGCATTAAAAAAAGAAAACGTTTTTTTGCCAAAAAGTTCAGTTTGTAAATAAAAATAATTAAAATAAACAAATTCAATAAAAGATCAGGTAAACGGAGTTGAATAAACCAATAAAAAATTGTTATAAACAAACAAAAATACATTAAACGTAAACCGAATTCATCGAATCTATTATTTAATTGAATTATTGCCAATATCCATTATAGAATTTAACGGATCTTATTTTAAGTATTTAAGACATTTAAAAATTCCAGTAACTTGACGGCCCAATGGCTACGCGACACAACCAATTGCCAATAAGGAAGCAAACTCGAAATATCGAATATTAATTTACCGTATCGTGTAATTTTAAATCAACACGAACGAGTGTTGAAATGCAAAGGTTGCTCGCTTAATGAAGTGTTGAGACATTCCATTGTTTGCGACTCAATTTTTGTTGTTTCTTTTCCCACTCATCTTGCAAATATTATGAATGACGCTTTGTGTTCTCTGCTCGAAAATAACTTTATTGTAAATTAGATGTGCTTGCTTCTTCCAAGACTGTTAGATGTGCAACAGTTTTGTTTCGGTTGATTAATGCAAAACTCTAAAATTGGACTATTATTTTTTGGAAAATAGTTTACTACGGCAGGACCATAAAAAAATTAAAAAATTGTTTAAAAAAACTAGACTTTTCGCCTGATTATTAGATTGCAGTTACATTTTTTTATATAAGATATTGGATTGTGCTGTAACTTGTCCTCTGGATGGATAGTGGTATTTTGATCAATTTTAACATTATTTTATATTATACGGTATCCGCCAAAATAAGCAGTACCGAAACAGAGAGTGCTGTGGAGTTGTTTATGTAACATGGATTTGTCATATTTAATTTAAAAATGGTTCTAACAACGGAAGAAAAAGTGTTTTTGGTAGAGCATTATTTTCGTTAATACGGAAAAGGTCGTAATGATGGTCCAAGCTTAGAACGGGTGTCAATAAAATATCAACAAAAATTTAATAAAGCAGCTCCTAGTAAAAGTGTGATGTTAGCTGTTGTTGAAAAATTTCGTCGCACTGGTAGTGTATTGTGTCAACGTAAAGGTTCTTGAGGTCGAAAAACAGTATGCACTAACGAAAATGAAGGACGTGTTTTTAACCAAGTTGTGCAATCACCTCAAAGAAGTCTTGTAAGAACTGCATGTAAACTCAACATTAGTGAAACGTCTTTACGTCGCATATTGTTTCATCAGAAGTAAATAAAGCAGCAGAATGCCAAAACATAACAAATACTTTAAACTGTGAGAAAACACGAAAATATAAAACAACTGTTAAACAAAGAATGTTGAAAACCAGAAAGAACAAGAGTACATGAAATAATAGGTGTGCATAACCAAAAAGATTAAAAAATGAAATCCAATGAATTAATTATTGATAGTACCTAAGAAAAGTTATATGGGTAATGTGGAAAATTTAGTATCACATTATTCTAAATATTTTTCTAGCCTCTAAAATAAGCTTACATTTTTAATAAAGTAGAAACTTCCTTACTTATTCCCCATTTCCCTAACCGAAAACTAAAACTAAAAAATCATATCCAAACTTGTCTCGAATACGAACTTTTTAATAACATCGCATATAGTCTTCTCTCGATATTTTAATATTAAATCCAAGTTAGGAATTCCGTTATCCTTCCATAGATAATAATAATATACCTTTATTCATTGACGTACGCTTTATTGAAGTGCTGTAATTAAAGTTTCACTATACGAACATTCTTTCAATATCCCATCTATGATCGGGATACGAAAATAAGATTCCTGTTTGTTTTCGTTCCCGACATAGGATTTAATATAGAATATTTTAGCTCTAGGCATCTCAACATTGATTTTATATAATTATACTTAAGATGGGGAGTATTTTTCTTTTATGTGACTCACATTAGGCAAATAAAAGTGAAAGTTTAATAAAAAATTGCAGTTAATCTAACCGAAAAGCAACATTGGGATAAAAATCAACTACCTACAAGATTAATTGGAAATTGACAGGGTATTCTTGGATATATTCGAAAAAGTTAGAAAATTGGTATAAGTTAACTTTTTTTCTCCTATACCCTTTTAATATTTCTTTGTCTCTATGTCTTTGTTTCCTTGTAGATATTGTTTTATTATTGTTTAATATGGTAGTTAGGACTTGTTTTCGCTTTTGGTTCTCCCCACATATATTACCATCTGTGATTAATTCTTTGAATTGTCATCTTTCATCTCCTGTTGGTTGCAAGATAAACTTGGAATCTATGGAAATTATACTCGTGATAATAAATAATTGTCGACAATTGATGTTTCCCTTTGAGCATGTTCTGTCAAATATGTTTTTAAATTACAGATTATCATGATGATTTTCAGTGTTTCTTTATAGTTTTTTGTTTAATTTCAACTTACAAGTACTGTTTAACTTTTTTTAAACACTCGGAAAATTGTTAGTCATTGTGACTAATAACTTAATTTGTTTTTCAATGTCACTGACTGACCGATTCTGAATCTTGAATCTGATTAACTCTTTCAATCAAGATCTTTATATATTATTTCATCTGTTCAAGAATTATCTGGCATTTTTTAGAATATGTTTTAAATTTTCCATTAATAATATATTAATAAATTTATTTCCCAAAAATTCTTTTTAACAATACTTTTATCCCTGTCTAATACATCACAAAGATGTGCACATAAATAATGGACATAACACTATGGAAGACTAGATTTTAAATTGTCTGTATCATATATAGTAAATAGTTTTAACAAAGTATACAATATTATTATAAATAAATAAACCTATAACCTTCGTTGTCTATAAATACATCTACACAATGGACATATTAATCAAAATGATAGCAATATATATTTAGGATAAGATACCTACTTACCTATATTGGTATTTATTTTGCAAGTAATTTTTCTCATTTCGTAAAATTTAGCAATAAATAATTAGTAAGTTTTAAACGTAGCGCCAACTAATAACCAATAATGAAGTGTGTTTAAAAGTCAACGTTGTCACATTTTAGCTACGTTCAAGTATTCTCAAAAAACTGGCAGCATAAAACACCGTGTTCTGTGACTAACTGATTGTACCAGTTGACAAGATATATGACAGGAGAGAAAATCGTGTTTATCTGTAATAAACAAACAAGACCCCTATTCTTGACGGTGATAGAATAGAACAGCCAATAGAAAGAGGGCGTGGTTCTATTGAAAATATCAAAACCGTATTCTTGAAATTCGTTCTCTCACTGTACCGATAGAAGGGTTGCTCCCCGAGAGAACAATTACTTCTATTGGTTATTTTTGAAGGAACCGCTATAACACCAAGAGAAGGTGTTGGGGATTTTTATTTTCGAACCAAAAATAGTATAGAAGTAATTTCTTTCATAAACCAAACATAACCAAACAACAAATTAAACTAACGAAAATGACAGAATATTTTGTTTAAAGTTTTACTCCTTATTTGATAAAGTGTCAATCAGAGAACAAAAATATCGATATGTTTATCTCTTTTTAATGACAACAAATAAGAGAGAGAAATAAGTTTCTCGGTTAATATTAAAGCATATCGACAACATCGCAAATTTTCTACCAATCTTATTGAAACACGTCACTTACCACTTATGACGTATGTAACCATTAAATTTAAATTTCAAAAGCCGATTATGGCTAGAGGATTAATTTTATAAAAATTTTATTTGTACAGTTGGACTACTAAAAACCTATTTTATAAGATGCAAATATAAAAAAAAATCACTAAACTAGTCCATTATTGTTATATAAAAATAATAGGTTATATTATAGCTTTGATAATTTATTCATATCAATACTAATTATTATGTTTCTTTAGTATAAAACATTTGGTTGTATCTACTTGTTTTCATACTTGTATTTGATTATTTAGTATTAAATATAATAGTAAAATCATTTTAAAACTCCTTCACTATATGTCTTCCATCATATTTATAATAAAGCATTTTTCTGTAAAAATGATCTACTTCTAGCTGAAAATATAATTAATAGTGAGTTAGCGACACTGATACAGACTTCCACACATCATGATCTTGTAATAAATTCTTCTAAATCGTATGTTCTACCTTTTGGTAACTTAGAATTGGACAAAATGAACATCAAAATAGATAACCAAGTTTTAAAATGGGTTGAAAAAACTAAAAATCTTGGAGTTATCATAGACTCATAACTAAGATTTTCTGATCACGTTTCGTATGTGTTACAAAAAGGTTATGCAAAACTTAAAGCTCTTTACCCAAATAGACATGCCTTATCTTCGAAACTAAAAACTAATCTTTGCGATGCACTAGTTCTCTCTCATGCAAATCACTGCGACTATGTTTACGATTCATGCTTGAGTGCGTTGGACAAAAAAAGACTCCAAAAATTACAAAATTCGTGCTTAAGGCTGATTTTTGGAATAAGAAAGTATGAGCGAATATCTCATACCCTCGCTTATAACCGTTGGTTATCTATAGAAAATAGAAGAAAGTTATATTCCTTAACACTGTTTCATAAGGTTATTGTTACAGAAAGACCACCTTACCTATTAAATAAAATTCGATATAGAAGTGACATACACAATATCAATATTAGGCACAAAAACACTATTACTATTCCTCAGCATAGAACAGCGATGTTTGAAAGATCATTTCGGTTTCATATGGCTTCGAATTATAATAAATTACCACCAGAATTTATGGATATGAATATTAGCAAATTTAAACGTAAAACTTTTGAGATGTTGTATAACGACCAATTTTCTCTTGCAGATTAAACCTTGCTAAACTAAAAAAAAAAAAAATCGGGTTCTTGAGGAAGAACAGCTATGCTGATCTTGCGCCTTTTAACCAACAGTATTTGTTTGTTTCTTGTATTCTTGTATTATATAGTTGGTTAATAAAGTCATTATTATTATTATTATTATTATTATTATTATTATTATTATTATTATTATTATTATTATTATTATTATTATTATTATTATTATTATTATTATTATTATTATTATTATTATTATTATTATTATTATTATTATTATTTTTCCATTATTCTCAGGATTTTCTATTCCTGGTGTTTACTATAGCGAGGTACGGGTTGATCACCAAGCACTTTCGTCTATTCTTGACTCAAGAATCTTCGGACTATACGTGTAGTATTCAATACAACAGCCTTCTTATTGTTATTATTATTATTATTATTATTATTATTATTATTATTATTATTATTATTATTATTATTATTATTATTATTATTATTATTATTATTATTATATTAAAATATTTACCTACAAGTTTGGACTTTTAAAAACACTTTTTATTAATAAAAAAGGTTTATTTTTATCGTATAAAATAAATACTTTCGTTTTTAAATTAACCAGTTCCCTTTTCATATTCCGTTATTTTTTTATGAAGTTGCTGCAAAGTATCAGTCCTGGATAAATAACCAAACCGTCGAGTCACGAATAAGTAAAAGGGGGACGGGGTTTTTTTGGTCTACGTCAAAAACAAAAGCGGCAATTTTTTGTCGTAGCCATTAAGAAAGGGGCACTTTAGTGTGGTCCTCGGTGAAACATCGACTGTACATTAAGCAGTTGTTTTACTTACATAGCATTACGTGGGTCTTTTTGAATCAGACACTCAATTAAAAAACAAAAACCAAAAAGAATTTAATTTTAAAGATTATAATCAGTGAGATATTGTGATTACGTCAGTTCTATACATTAAAAAAAATTGACAGAAAAATATTGGTCCTTCGTGCGATTCGAACCTGGGGATCTGCGGTTGTGAGCTATTAGCATATACACTAAGCCATCAGCACCTTTATATGTGTTAGTCTGAAATATTTTAGAAACGGAAGTAGCTTTTGAAACATTCAAATTTAACTCAAAACTGTTCGTGTACGTATATTTAACAGAATTTTAATATTATTTGCCAAATGCAAATCAAACCAAACACATAATTCAACTACTTCCAGTCACAAAAACATTAGTTTTGATGTGAATTCTATACCACAGATAGACCTCACCAATTAAATACTATCATCTTATGATATTTTTTGGTATAAATATGTTTTTCCATCTCAGTCAGAAAAAAAATTGTTTAAATTATTGTATTTTTTTAAAGCTACTCTGCATAAATGAACAATTACGTTTTATATCAAATATTTTTCACAATAAAGTTATAGTGTTTCTAAAAATATGTGTGTAATTTAACCAAATTTTTTTTAAATAAAACGTAAAAAAAATTATTATTCGTGGGGAAACTTCACCTCATGAATAATAGCCATAATTATACGTTCATTGAATATTATAACTGCATTACTTTTACTATTAATTAAAATTCTTGGATGTTCGTATGGCCAAAATCTCCAAAATCTATAAAAATACCTGTGTAAGTTATTTAGAAAAACTATTAAAAAATGTATTTAAAAATTTTAAAAAACAAAATAATTCAGAAGGTACAACCGGTAGGTAATTATAAATCTAGTAGATATTCATTTCTAATAAACTAAAATTTCTCGTTTGTTTTAATAACTCTTATAGAGAAATACCACAAAGGGAACAGCCTGGAGATACTAATGATTATATACTGGAACGTCTGAGGTGAGACGTTATCAAAATTTAGGGCGCAATATAAACGGTTAAAGGTGTAATATAAACGTTTAAATAAGAAAGTTTGCGGGGAAGTTTGCTTGACTAATTTCAGAGAAGCAAGATTTCAAATGACGACGTGTAACTGGATGTAGGAATATTTAAGCTCCTTTCGTAAATAATTAATGTTTTATAGCAAAACCATTAAAACGACTGTTTAGAATTTATTATTTCGGTTACTGTACATATTTATAGAAAATCCCGAAACACGTCAAATTTAAATTATAAATTGACATTCTTTAAAGTTAAAATTTGATCCCTACCTTCAACCCACTTTGAGTTACAGTTACAACCCCCATTTTTATAACTGGGAGTCATGGGCTTGTGATATATCGTTTAAAAGGTATCTTCATTCTCTATCTAAAAATGTTTTGAAATTTATTGCAAAAATTAACATAAAAAAATTATGTTATATTTAATTGTTCATAACGTAAAAAATATAAATGTCAGTGAAGTAGAACGTCTTCTAGATATCTAGTTTATTAAAATAATTTAAAACTTTAATGAATTTTTAATTTTTGTTAACTTTTGCAACGTTTTAATTTGAATTTATTATGGGGTTTACTGATAACAGCGTCCAATTTTATGGCGACATTCTCTCGCACTCAAAACCCATGAAAATAAAGTCATCAAAACGACACAGTGAACTAAAAGTAACGCGTAATCAAAAACCAGGGAAACGATCAATTATTCCATTATTACAATTTCAATGGCACTCAAATTCGATGGTCGCGTCACATAATAACCTCTCCATAAAATTTTACGTTTGTGACAATCACCAAACTCTCGAAATCGATGCCACCGCAAACCGATGTGACGAAACACACACAAATTAAAACGGCCAAAACTATGAATCAAAATTTACAAAGTTGTTGAACAATCTTTTACTAGAATTACTGACCCCAGTTCTTGAAGAAAATTAACATTCAAATTATATAAAGTTGTCCATATGTATACCATTTCTACCAATGTGCCAATTGTAATAATTTTTTACTGTCCCCCAAATTAATTCAATAGGGTTAAAGATACAATGGTAAGGAGGAAGACGTAAAACTTTGTGTCTGCCATATCGTCCACTAAATACTAAAAAATTTTTAAAATATATGACATCATATAAAATTATATAAATATGTATATTTACTGAGAAACGATGTGCAACAGTTCTGTTTTAAACATCATATATATAGAAATAGGGAAAGTTTTTTTCTGTCGACCACTCTCCAATACCACTTGTCGACCATCCTATATTCGGAGTTTTATGTATTATCAAATACAATTTGAGAAGGATTCTCTAAGTTTTGCATCAACTGATATTCAAACCATTTCAAGAAATTCGGCTGGTTCATTTACCCATCATAATACTAAGTTGAGTTTTTGAACAAAATATTTCTTTAGCACTCTCTATAAATCCGTTTTCATTTCCAGCACCTAAGTATAATATATCTGCTAAGATAATATTTAAATGTTCATATAACAATCTATGTTAATACAACAAACCTTTTACCATCCGTTTTAGTGGTTTTAACACTCTTTATATATTTTGCCAAGAATGGACAATGATGCCATTTTGAAATATCCAAGTTTCATCGAGAAACACGAATTGATATATACCTTCATCCTTTGCTTCTTTATAACTTCTCAAGAATTGTATTTTTTTAAAAACAACGTTCAACGTTAGGTACTTCCACAAGTTCTCGTCGTGGATTATCTTTCATCCACTTAAACCCAAGTTCTTTGAGCAATCTTTTTAAAAAAGTGGTACTATATTATAATTATTTATCTTTCAGTTTGGACCACAATTATTGAACCGTTACGTGCTGTTCTAAAAGCAATTTACGGTACACTTGTACTTTGCAGTACTCTTCAATTATCCCAATGTTGTTTGAAATAATAAGTGAATCAACATTATTCTAGTTTTTGAAGATTGACATTAATTGTACAACTGTTGTTGCCAGCAATATGTATTAATGGAGTTGTTGATGGATTTACAGTGTTTTCTGTAATCGCGGAAGACGTTTGGCTGTGATGTAACACTTCAACAAAAGTTTTGCTCCTTTGGATCATTCTTACATTCTTGTTTTTGCCTTAAATCGATACCTTTCTGCAACTGAAGAACTCTTACATCCACCGTGCTGTTTTAGAATTTTAAGGTCAAATATGTCATTTTAGTTTCATATTTATTATTGCGTTTAAAACCAAAGGCAGTATGAAAAAAATATAGTACGATACACGTCCGTGAAGTGATTGTTACGGTACTCGATTAGAGTACACCCGGACTTGTAACGTAAATAACTATTTCGTGCAATCGCACGCGAAGTCAGTATTTCGCGTTCTCAGCACAGTCCGCGAAATTTAATTTCGCGGCCGTTACCCATAGCAACGGCCGCGAAACCAAACGTCACATTCTGTTTGTCACACCAATCTTTAAACTCGCCGTAACATTTTTCGTACTGCCGTTTAGATTTTTCGGGTATTAAAACGGAAAGCGCCGAATTTACAACGCTTTTGAGTTCCGGAGGAGTGGAAGGTACTGAAATATCGCTATCAGTATCAGACATTTTGCGTTTTGACAAGAACTGTCAAAATATATATTGAAACATATCATTTCCATAGCACACGGTGATATTGTTAAATGAATTGAAATGCTGTTGATTTTAGAGCAATAATATATTTATTTACAACTATCTATTTTAATAATTTTAACGATTGCACGAAAAATAGTGTGTATGCCATGGCCGCGAAACTTTTTAACGACCTCAAGATTATCTTGCCTCGGCCGCAAGCGGCCTCGGCGATAACTGTTCTTTCGGTACGTTAAAGAGGTATTTCGCGGCCTTAGCATACAAATAACTATTAAATTGATTGTACTAACCCTTACTTTTTGGAAGTCCATCTTATTAAGAATAATAAAAAACTCTTCATTTTAACAAAATGTTTTGTTAAAACGAAGGTTTTTTATTATTCTTAAATAACTATTATTTCTTTTTATTAGAGCTGCATGCCATATTTCTAAATTATCCTGAAGTTCTGCTTCATAAGTCGAAAGCCTACTGGTTCCAGGTTCCAATATTCACAAAGAATAGGCATGATGACAGTCAGTAAAAATCACTAAAATATTGATTTGTTATAATTATATAAGATACGGAGATTCTAAAGAATTTACTCATTTTTATATTACATGTGTGATTACATTTATTTTAGTAAAAATATAAGCAGTAATTTTAACAATCCGCCATATTAGCTGAAACACCAATCAGAAGAGAGTGACGTCGTACTTTCGTAAATATTGTTGACATTGACATTAGAACGTAAACAAATATTTTGTTCGGGGTTTTTATTGATGTATTCTTACATTGTGGAACCGCACACCATCGATACACATTAGGATTCATGACTATGATAACTATTATAATCGCACAAAATAAGTAAAAACAAAATAACCTTTTTCAACCACCCTCTTTTAACCTGCAAAATGTTTGAAGTTTTTACGTTTTTACCGCAGAATCCACAGATCACACGGGTCGCAGTGTAGTATAAATGGTATTTACGAATCGATGATGTCATAGATAGACGCCATTACTATTTTAGCGTTTTGGCGTCAAATTTAAAATGCATTTTTAAAAAGTAAATTTCTCATTTAAAAACTATTTTTTTGCAAAAATAACATTTATCTTAGATAAAGTATATACGTGAAAACATCGTGGATCAGTTTTTAAAAATCAGTCATCATGCCTATTTGCTACTTTCTTTATCACAGCATCCATATAATATGATATAAAAGTAAAATAGGAGTAATTTTCGTCGAACATTATTTCTATATCAACATAAGTTTTGCTCTTAGTCTCTATCATTTTCTCTGTAAGCTGTTTTATGAGAAATATATTGTCTTGTATCCTCCTGCCTGATAGTCAGTCCTCCTTGCATCTGATAGTCAGGCTGCTTTGAAGGTTCTGAAGTCCACAACCTATGAGTCAAAAATAGCCTGGAATTGTAAACAATCCCTTAAACAACTGGCTAGTCGCAACAAATTAACGTTGCTATGGGTGCCAGGGCATAAAGGAATTGTCGGAAATGAGATTGCCGATAGTCTCGCAAAGGAAGGAGCTTGTGCTCCTTTTATCGGACCTGAACCATTTTGTGGCATATCAAAAAGCCGCATAATGGAAGAAGTTCGAAAATATGAAAAGGAACTCAGTGCAGCCTACTGGAAAAATGTTCCAGGCCAAAGACAGGCAAAAAGGTTATTACGACCCTCTGCCCGCTACGCGAAATTACTCTTAGAGCTTCAGAAATCTGATCTCAGAGTAATCACAGGAATTCTCACTGGACACTGCTCACTCAGATACCATCTCTGCAAAATGGGCATATTGGACAGTGGGACATGCAGATTCTGCGATGAGGCAGATGAGACGTCAGAACATATTATCTGCAATTGCACAGTAATTGTTCGGCAACGCCATATATATCTGGAACAGGTATTCCTTGATCCTGATCAGATTACAAACCTAGCTCCAAAACGGATAATGGACTTTCTTAGAAGCCTAGACCTTTTGGACTAAAATATAGATGTAGGGTATACACAAAAGATCTTATAGGTCGCAGTGTAGTAAGGTCAACTGGGCCAATCGACCCCTTCTGCAATCTACAATCTACAATCAATCCTCCTGCCTATCCTAAAGCCGTTTTGTGACTGGTTCAATTTTGTCTTTTAATCTTTGTTCCAGGATTCTCTCTTACACTTTGGAAACCGTGATTAACAACGTTATCCCTTGATAATTTTGGCAGTTGGTTTTTGTAAATAGATAGTTTTCTGTTAGTTTTCCTATTCCATACATATCAACTGCACTGTCAATTTGTACAACGACTTAAATGTTCCTCTAAATGTTATTATACTACCATTGGCGATAACATTCCGATTTACCCATCTATGAATCTACTCAGGATAATTGCATCGTTCGGTCGTTAGCCATTAAAATTATAAATCGCAATTACTTCAACGCGAAAACGACCATTAGAAAACAAAAACGTTCAGCCGTCAATGGCGTTAGTGATGCTTAAGATAATGAAAATGATCCTCGATTCTTAATACAAATAATAACAAGCGAATGTGTCACACTCTCGAATTTTAAATGCAACTGACGATTAGATTATTTTATTGACGATAGAAATGGCGGCCTAACAATAGTCGGTGGTGTCATCTGGGGTGTCGTTAACCGGTAATTAAATGATGTAACGCCGTCGGTCGGATGGAGTTTTTCATAAGGAGAATCGAATCATTTCGCCACATAAAGTAGTAGTAGCAGTAGCAGTCATGATGATGGTTTTTCTAGTGTGCACTTTTTATTACCGCTACTGTTCGGTCGGTTCACATTTTTTAACACGCGAACGAATCAAGGAATCAGCACATACGAGGGTGGATCCGAAAAATCGTAAGGTTTAAAATTAAAAAGCACTATTTCAAGACAGAAGTGTACAGTGATAGATATTATATCTTCTAGAAACTTCTTAGTTTAAAAAACTTTCGGCCTGTCACACTAAAAATAAATTCTACTATACCTATACATTTTCATTAACACAGCAAGCATTATCTTAAAAATGTAAATAAATAAAATACTCTTAATTATAGGTTATTTGTTTAAAGTTGGCATCACAGTAAATTCATTATAAATGCAAATCCTTCAAGGCCCAAGCAAGGGTGGTTCATGAAAAATAACTAAAAGTAGTATATATTTCTATTGAAACATAGTCAGAGTTGTTATTTTTCAAAAGACTCCACCCTTTAATTAGTGATTAACTAACCCAAACACAATAGAAATCGTATATAATATTGTCACAACAGGTAGCTGAATAGATTTCATGACCGTAGAACCGGTCATGCATAATTCAAATTAAAATAAAAATAAAATATATATATTATTATGATTTAAATAGTTATGATTATTATATTTGATTTCTATGGTTTATTTTATCAATATCCCCTCGTAGTTCTATTAATTTGATATGTTTTATTTGTTTGATTATTATAATTTAGAAATTTGTTTTGTTTTATTGGTTATATTTTGTTTGGTTAGTTAGCTTATATCAATTTTTACTTTTTCTTTGTAATTCTATAGTTGGGCGCCTTTTAAAATTTTTAACTAGCTCAATCTACTTATTATGAAATTGAAATTTAGATTATGACTCTTATCAGGGTAGGATTCAAATTAAAATATTATTTAATAATTAACATACAATAAATTTAATATCAAATGTTTCAAAAGAAATTTTACAAACACTATTAATTGGTTTTCATATGCTTAATACAAATAAATCAATGAATAACCTTATATGAAAAGAATGGAGATGATACACACAAATAAATTAGTTTAACGTCACAAAACAATAAATACAAAAATACAAATCCTTAACTATGACACGTACCTTTTATTCTAAAGTTCGTTTTCTAAAAATTGCTATTGTCAATATGGAACGGCACGAACACTAAGATCGGCTTCTCCTCGTCTGCCGTCGGAAATGTAAAACCACAATATGGCGGCCAAGGTCCAGTTGCAGAAACGATGCTCAAATTTAATCTTTCAAATTCTGTTGGAATCAGTCTCTGATTTGTCAAATTTATTACTTTGGTAAGTAATTTAATAATGGTTGATTACTTTACTGCATGTATTTTTAAGGTTACATGTATTAATTTAACATAAACTGATTTTGATTAATGCATAAATTTTTTTTTCTTTTAGTAATTAATTAATACATACGATGTTAATTGCTCTGCTACCAGGATAATAAGAGAGTGAATAATCGATTTCCGGCCTTTTTATAGGCTCTCAGGAAAATGACAAATATGACATAAGAAAACGGATTTCGATTGTTTTTACAAAGCAAAATTCTGGAAAATCAAGGTAATTAAATTACAAATCTAATAGTATCCTTTATAACTTACAGTGAACTCTCATCCTTATATTTACTAAAATTCTATTAATATAATTTTTAATGGAATTTTTCCTATGAAATTTTGGATTTGAAAGAGACAAATTTCTTAAGCTGTCATTTTTTTTAAGACTTTCAAAATTTGAATTAAAACTATCATTTGTATTTAAAATTACTATAAATCCATTAAACTAATCCTAATTTAACTGATAACTACTATTTTAAACTCTAACAACTAAAATTTAAACTTTTAAAAGATTCTGTTATTTGTAGGTATCACTTATACATTATATAAGATAAGATTCTCTGTGTTATAAAAGACTCACAACTTAAAATTTATATAAAAAATTTACTTAACTATCCTACATACATTTTGTTACATAAAATGTCTTTGTTAATGTTTATAAACTAAGTTTTTCAATAGTTATTTCACTATGCACTATTTAAGTGTTCTATCAAAAGTTTATGTGATTAAGTCCAACACTATTAATATGGGAATTAGTTTATTATATTTCACCACACCTGCTACATGTTTTTAATTGTTCTTGTGTCTTTTTTAGGTACTCATGATCTATTGGAGTACTTATTTGTACAATATCGAAGACTACAACTTGTCTCCTAATACTTTTGTAAGTACTTCCTTTTTATAATACTAATTTAAATACTTAACTAACTAAAATTACATGTTGATTTCTTAAACATGTGAAAACAATTAATACTTTTGATTTTTATTTTATTTTTATTTTTTCAGATTAAACTTAGAATTTTAAAAGAGAACTAGGACAAAGATGAATTGTTATGTGAAAATGTATTTATTATGAATTGGAAATATTTGATTGTGATAAAATAGCAAAATATGGATCCTATTCAAGATAAGATGTATATAAAAAGTAAAAATTAAATATTGCAAAAAGCACTTACTCTTTTAATTGTCGGCTTTCATTTCGTCGCCATCATCCGACGAGGAGTCTCCACAATCGTTCTTCTTTCTTCTCTTCTTTTTCCCGTGTTACGTTTCCAAAAGAATTTATCAAAAGTTGTTTAGCGTCATTCAATTTAAAAGCTGTATTGTTTGTTGCCACCTCACCTTTTACCTGTGCCCATATTAAATCTATAGGGTTTAATTGAGATACTCTTTAATATCTCCTATTTTCCATGACGTCGTTGGTAACTTTTCTACCAGTTTTGGCGTTATCTAAGACAACTACTGCAACTGGGAAAAATAATCTTCAAAAACATCAGAGGTACTTTCCTCATAGTAATCTTTGGTTGACTTTGATACAAAATCTAATAACCCATTTTCTACAAAACCATATTCACTGCCAATGTGTGCGATTATTAGTCTGCTACCTTTAGTAGATAGGCAATGTTCATTCTGGACCATGGCGGAGGCACTAAAATGGGAATCTCCATAAGGAAATCATCAAAAAAGCTAAGGTCTAAAAACGTCACTTTTGACTCATTTCAAGGTCACGAGTGATTATTTCAAGATGATGCAGGCGATTAAGTCAGACGTGATAACTGGCATTGTCCATTACAGTTCCTGACCCTTTTGGAATAATCTTTTAATATTTCTCCAAAATAATCTACAAAAACTATCTTGCCTCTGAAGAAACAGTATCACCAACGGTGGCAGATTCAACATCTTAGTGATTGGTCACACTTGAATTTTTGTGTATAAAAATTTCCCAATTTCTAATTTTTTTGAATTTGTACAGTTTCCAGATTTTGTTGTAAAAAAGCGGCTGGGAAGAATTTTAGGAAATCTGTATAGGGATTTTGCCAAAAAATTTATTTCCACCAAAGATGAGTTTTAATTGAACTGACTTGAATTTACACTGAATCTGTGAAACACGTTGCCAACAAATATTTTTTAATGGAAACAGTTTTTTAACAAACTTTTGTAATATATTTTTATTGATAGGGTGTCAATTTAAGTTATCGAATTCTTGGTTAACATTAAAAAAGGAACGAATTACGCTAATAAAACATCTTTCCTTGAAAAATGTATTAGATTATTTATCTTATTTATGTTCCTACTTTAATTGCATGGATGGTGCAATGCTAATATGAGTCTTGATATTTTTCCCGGAGTGATTTTTTTACAAAAATTTTAAAAGCGATCACTGAGTAGTGCAAGTGATGTGTACTAAAACCGAAGTTAAAATTAAATGGGGCATGTGATGGTGTCAACGTAACTCATATTTATGATTTTTGGTTGTCTTTTTTTAAGAGGATCTCTCAGCAGGATGCTCTAAACCCCTCTGTTGTCGTAAATACCAAATAAAATTTATACATTTTGTAACTTTTCTGAATCGGTCCAATTGTGAGATAAATTATATGGCACTTTTAGGACGGCAAAATTTATTTTAACAAAAAAGGAGGTAATTACAATTTTTCTTTGCTTCAATTATAGCGTCTCAATTAATTCAATAAAGTAATACTGTCAAATTTATTAAGAAATTCAATATTCTCAATACATAACAAATAAATAATAAGAAAACTCACCATTATATTTAACGAAAGTATATTTTTTTATAAAATAACTATTTGATGAACCAGATAAGAGAAATGCGGATTATAGTAGCCAGCCTTCGTATCCCAAAATTAAAACTTAGGCATCAGTACCCCAAATAAATTACGCTGAGTATATTTTGTTATAGAAACAGTAGACCTATGAAGTGTTTAGAAAACTCAGGGACAAGTTATATTGTGCTGACTTTGTGTAAACATAAAAAGAAGCATTTTTCACATTTCCACAGATAATTTTCAAGATTTAACATCATTTTAACAAATATTTTTGCTGATGATCAATCAATAATAATTTCTTGAAGATCTAGAGATTAGAAGACACCTCAAAATAAATTTAAATTGCTATCACAAAAACTAGATGATTGTCAACCTGTAGAACATGCCTTCCAGAGGAGATTTAGTACATCCGATTATTTCCTTACTGTGAAAATTGTAATAGAGAAATCAATCGAATACAATTTCCCTCTGTACATGGCTTTCATTGATTATGACACATAGGAATAGAGGGGAACGAAACAGCAGATAAGCTGGCAAAAAAGGGAGCTGAAACCCCACATTTGGGACCAGAACCATCTTGTGGGATAGAGTAATCTTAGGAAAACTAAGGGAAGAAACGGAGAAGGAAAAATCCAAGTACTGGAATCAGCTGGAAGGATTGAGGCAATCTAAGATACTACTGGGGAACTATGACCAGAAGAGATCTCTTAGCTGCCTCAACCTCAGTAAAAAAAGGCTCCGAATTCTAACGGGAATATTAACCGGGCATTGCCGGTTAAGAAGCCACATGAAGAAACTAGGGTTAGCAGATGAAGCAAAGTGCAGATTCTGTAAGGAAGAGGATGAAACTTCAATACACATACTCTCAGAATGCACTGCCTTGCAAAATTCTAGGGCTAGATATTTAGGAGCACATGAAATAGAGGAAGGGGATCTACCTGATTTGAAGCCCGACGATGTCCTAAACTTCCTCAGCAAAATAAAGGTATGGGAATAGAGAGAAGACAGCTTACATTCAGAAAAACAAAAATATACTACAGCACTTGTGATCTAAAGTATTTGCCCAGTGTATTCTCTCTGTCATTATCATATGGAGCTCAAACCGGGACCCTCACACAACAAATAATAACAAAAATGGAAGTGACACATGAGGCAGGATGTAATCTTAATCCTCTTGGTATGACTCCATTATTCCTGTATCAGGGGAGGAAATTAAGTGAACATTTAGAATGTTCCAGCTTCTTGTATAAGTTACCTATTATTTGAAAAGCTTTGGATATACCTTTTGAATGTTCTGAAAAACGAAAACAAATTCAAATCCAAAAATTTAAATTATTTGAACGAAAGAATATATGAGTTCTGAGATATACTAGAACTAAAATGTTTGCTCACATTTACAAAATAATTATTTAAATCTCCATAATGGATATTATTCAAATTATTTATAACGGATCAAGTTTCTTTGGTAGAATTGTTGGCTCTTGTAATACCATTTTTTAAAATAATATTCTATAATCAGCATAATTAAGGACAAAAGATTCTTTATTGAGTTTTTTATGCCTAGGATGCACGTTAATAAAATATTAAGAAACTAATAAAAACATTTTTTAAAGAAACAGTTTTTTTGGATACAACGTGATTTGACAAACGTTTTACTTAATTTCACTGATGAGAAAAATATAATATAATAAACAACAAGATTTATAAATAAATATTGCGGAAATGAAAAAAGAGAAACAGATTTGATCAAATCTAATCGGTGATCACCTAGATAATAAATCTCGTAGATTTATACTCTGCTGAATCGTTATATATTTCTTACTAGGATACCCGCTGATTCGGATACAGAAATCCCCAGCTGATTAAGGACATATCGCTTGTCCACCCATACGGATTTTTTCCTGTAGCAAACTACAGTAAATCGTCATTAACTGATTATATTTTTATAAGAAACAAATTATTTTCGTTGCATATTACACTTATTCGTATATTCTTATATTCTTTTACTTTTCTCTCCAATCTTGATTAAAAAGCTTTCTATATACATTTTTTTTATTTTAGTACGTAAGTGTCGACTGCGTACACCCCTTCATCAGGGAAAAAAGTGCAGCCTCCCGGTGTTTGACGGCGCCCGGAAAACCGTCGCCGACGTAATCCTGTGCCCGCGCTTTTTCATTCGCCGCCGCCACAGCCACAATTTCCAGCCCAAGTGAAAGTCACATTCCCATTTACGCGTACAAATCTTCACGCATTGCCCTCGAAATTATCATAATACTCAAACCAGGACGTCTTCCTCGATTTCAATATCAAAAATGGACTAGAACACTTCATCATCGCAACAAATTCTTTTAGTTCAGTTGTTGAAGACAATTTTTAAATTTTCATCAATAAACATGAACGAAAAATATAGTCGCGAACGTAAAAAATGTTTTTATTGTCTGGGCTATTATAAAAAATATCAAATAGGACACTTTGCTCTGTCGCTTATCCAATTCAGAAGGGCAATTGTCGAAATAGGACTGAGGCGAAACACTCTCGGCTCTTTAGGTTATGAGTTACGGTAATTTTTCAACTCGGAATTTGTATGTTATACAATAAATCCTACTTTTTTTTAGAGAATATATTTTTATAAAGTGAGTCCTCGTTTTTATCCTCATAACCAAAAGGGAAGCTATTTTCTTAAAGTAACTCACTGCTTCAAAAAACAGAACTTAATGTATTAAAATAAAAAAAAATGATTAGAGAGTTATAACGCACACCTACTTAAGATTAAACTTTTTCTTATTTTAATAAAACAAAAAGAGTTATAGCCACGCAGTTATGTAAGACAGTTATGGCAGTTGACAACTGACGTAAACGCAATTTTTAGTGTTATTGTAGATAAACGTTGTTATTTTCGTTACTATAATGATTACGTTAAAAAATTTTAAAAATTATTCCTTGTAACTATATTTCTCAGAAGAGCCAGCAGAAATATTTTTCTCCTCGATCTTCACAGAAGTTGCCAATTCTCACTAAATACGAATATAATGAAATAACTTTAAATTTAGTACCCCTAACTAGTGACTGTTATCATTGTACAAAGATAGACATTAGGAATATTGAAAAATATTGCAAAATTAAGAAGTAAAACAACTAAAAATTTATTCAAAATAATTATTTGTTCAAATAATTTAAATTATGAATCACTTAAAATAATTAATAGGTAGTATTTCCGCCCCTTGTGTCAATGCAGGCCTGAATTCGATGTCTCATGCTTTCCACTAGCATATTAACGTAGATTTGGTCCATTCTTCTACCGCTGCTACTCTGAGGTATTGTAAGGTTCTTGATAAAAAACAAAATTTAGATTTCCTTGAAGAACTTGAAATAAAAAGACATCTAGCAGATCCACAATTTAAAGTTGTTAATGAACAAATAAATCTGGGAAGTTCTCCACTATTAAAATGTTTACTTTAATTGAGTCTTCATTTTATATATAGATACGAGGGATTATAGAGAACAAAAACAAATATTAATAATCGAAAATAACTTTATTGTATTTCAAAATATTTCCCATGAAGATCTATACACTTTTGCATGAGGAGCACTTTTGCCACTCTAATTGAGGTACGGTATCCGCCAAAATAAACAGTACCGAAAAAGAGAGTGCTGTGGAGTTTTTTATGTAATATGGATTTGTCATATTTGACTTAATTGTCATTAGTTTAGAACAGGTGTCAATAAAATATTAACAAAAATTTAATAAAGCAGTTTCTAGTAAAAGTGTGATATTAGCTGTTGTTGAAAAATTTCGTCGCACTGGTAGTGTATTGTGTTAACGTAAAGGTTCTTCAGGTCGTCGAAAAAGAGTGTGCCCTAACGAAAATGAAGGACGTGTTTTTAACCAAGTTGTGCAATCACCTCAAAGAAGTCTTGTAAGAACTGCAGGTAAACTCAACATTAGTGAGACGTCTTTACGTCGCATGTTCAAATCAATTGGTATTCAAGTTGGACAACGACTAAATGCTGCGGACAAACGTGCAAGAGAAATCTACTGTGGTCGCATGTTGAGTTTAATTTACAAAGATCCCGAATTTTTGAAAAACATATGGTTTTCAGACGAGAGTCACGTTCATCTTAGCGGCTATATTAATCGACAAACAACCAGATTCCTTGGTTTTGAACGTCCTGATGTCATTGTAGAGAAACCACTCCACAGTCTTCGAGTTACCGTTTGGTGCGCGGTATCTGGTAATGGAATGATTGGACCTTATTTCGTTGAAGATGATAATCAGAATCCACTTACTGTCAACCAAGAACGTTATAGAGAGGAAATTATTATACATTTTGTGAGAGATCTAAATAACTTTTGCCGTGCACGAAATCTACAGTTTTGCACACAATGGTTCCAACAAGATAGTGCAACGAGCCATACAGCTGTGCGCATCTTAGACTTACTCCGTTAGCATTTCGATAATAGAATAATTTCTCGGGGAACAGACTTCGAATAACCTTCTCATTCACCTGATCTGACCCCACCTGACGCATACATTTGGGGCATAATGAAGGAAAAAATATTTCATTCGGAAAAAAAAATAATCACACGAAAATGTTCACAATTTAATTCCATTTTTGGGCCGAGATGAATCTTTTAAGTTACTGTAAACAACATAAATGGATCTCGTATGTCAAAACGTTCTGAGTACGTATAACCTCAAAAAACGATGAAGCTGTCAGTTGCCAGATTGCAACACCAGAGTTGTAATTGTAACACAAATATATAAAGTTATTGTAAAGATCAGCATGATATAATTTTTTTCTGGTACTTCTATATCATTGCACAGTTATACTGATGTTAGAGGGAATTACATCCAGGATAATTCCTTAGGGCTAATAACATCTAGGCTTTAATATTGTTATGTCTTATTACTTCCATACTTGGTCTACCGTTAATACTACGTAGTCACCATCAGGTACCTAGCTACAAACAAACAAAATGTAACTTCAATATGTCAATCTGACGATGCTAATTCTAGCGAAATAGCTGCCATTGTAATTTAAAACCTAATTTTTTAATTAAATGTGGAAGTTGCGTGAAAACGAGTTTTTTATCATTCTTAGTTGAACTTCCAAAACGGAAGGGTTAGTACAATAAATATAATTTTTGATTTCAAACTTTTTAAAGTACGGAAATGTTGATCTCGTTTACTTACCTAATATAATAACGAGCCAATTTATTGCTCAAATTCCCGCTTTGAATTGTGACACACACACACAAACTCACAACCACGTACAGATACACACACACACAAGAATTTTACTACAATTACTATGAAAGTATTAATTTTATACCGTAATATATTATAATTTTACGATATATTTCGAGTTTTGAGATCGTAAACTTTTATGACTTCAGACAGACGACGATTGTCAAAACCACTCGCCGAGTATTTTTCATTGCGATAGATTTCGACAGGTTTCCTAGAAAATATCGCAGAAGTGTCGCAAGAAACATCGTCCTATAATTTATTCTAGACGTTGGTCATTGTTCGAAATCGGTTATTTAATCGAAAGAACCGTCTAAAAGCTTTTCACTTACAGTTTACCCTTAAATGAAAGAAAGAGAGAGAGTGGAAAAGAAGGAGGAGGCCAAAGCACCCGAAATCGGAATTTATAAGCAGAATTAATTAGAACAAAAACCACTGCAGCAGCAGAGCAGAGTCTTTCCCGCCACTACCCTGAGCTGCCGTTTTAATTTACAAAAGCCAAACTTAATTCTTGTTCTCTACTAAAGGAATAAAGAGAAATGTAAAGGAAAATTAAAACGATTCGAGTCCGCGGGACTTTGATTCGGTTTAGCCTTCTCCTTCCATCCATCCGTTACCGTATATATTTTTCGTAAGAATATCTCGAAAGACGGGCGTCCTTCTTATTCATACAGAGCAGGATTTAATCGAAATCTTTATATAATATAACCACGAGTATACAGCACCGAAATTGTAAATTTATTTCAAACACACAATTAGCTTGTTACCTTTTAGAATATCAAACCTAAACTGTAGACAAGCTGCTTACAACTGAAGAAAAAGTCTACATTCCTTGTTAGTGAATTTTAGCAATAACATGCACGTAAAGAGGTTTCATAACATACACGTGCGTTTAAAATAAAAAACTTAAATTTCTTTTTTGTTTAATTAAATTGTAATGCAATTTTTATTTACGTATCTGGTTTTTTACATACTTTTAGTTTTATTGAAATACCTTTTGGTTTAAAAGAGTAGTGTACGTGGCTTGGTGCGTAAACTTTCTCACTTCGTGTCTAATGGGTTACTTACAACTCTAGTTACGTAATATACTATTTTCTACACCTTATAAGCCAGATATTAGCAAATATTACGAAATAACTGCATTCGTAAAACGACAGAAAAATTTGGAAAATGTTTCAAAATTTATGACAGAAGCTCCCGATATATACCATATGATTAAATTGGTGGCAATTTTTGGATTAGCTGGTGCTTGCAGACAAAAAGAGATGATGAAACTCACCATTGACGATATAGGAGAAAAAGGAAATCTGAAGGATTCAAAAAACATTTCTCTAAATCCTACATGGTATCTGAAAAAGATGGTTATTTTTTAAACGTAAACAGAAAGTATGTACATTAACGTCCATTGTCTTTTTTTTTTATTACAAAAGTGGAAAATGTTCTATACAATGTGTAGGAATCAATACCAAAGGAAAGATACTATCTGAAATAGCAGTATATCTGCGCCTTCGAAAATCCGGAGCTTTACACTGGTCACAGCATTAGGCGTTCCTCAACCACTTTTCTTGCTGATATGTGTGTATAACTAATATTGAACGTCTAGGAAGATGGTAATTGACTTCAGTTGCAGAGGAGTATTTAGAAGACTCCATGAATCGAAAAGAAGAAATGTCTAAATTTCTCAATTTGAACACTTCATCGTCTTTCGGGTGCATTTTAGAACAATCCAGGTGTACATTGATCGGAGATGCATGCTTCTGCATTTTCGTTTTCTTCCGATAATGTATTGCACAAGTTTCAGCAGTCCCCATCTGCATAAATAAAGAATTGAAAAAAATAATTTACATTTTCTTCGCTTGTAGAAAAAATATTGTTTCTAGCTCATGCGAAAGGTTGCGACTAGGTTGCAAATACACCTAATAGATGGTGCTGTATTATTACCATTGTTAACAAACAAATCTTTGTACTCCTTTTGATAGAGAATTTTTAAAGTCAAATTGGCGCCAAATTTTTTGTCCTAGTTTCAAGATCTTGCCATTTCTGGTTTGAATGTTCAAAGCTTTGGTATTTTCGTCGCTCTTGAGACACCCTCTGAGCGTAATCAAAGCTCCCCCCACTATTTAGAACAATCGATGTTAACCAAGTATATTGTGCACAAATTAGTGTTCAACAAATTGTCAATTTTAATAATAAAAAAAAAATTATTTTAATTTAAATTGTTCAAAATCATTTGCAAATTCCATATATTTAAAAACAGTTAACCTATTCTGTTTTATTAGTGAATAATAATTTGATTATATTTAGGCAATGAGTAAAAAATGAATTTAATCTATAATTACTCAGCCACAGCAATGCGTGATACACACCCCGCATATTATTTTATATTATTTTATGTTTAATAATTAAATAGTATGTAAACAAACGTGATTTCGATAAAATAACATAACTCAGGTGTTTAGTAACTAACTTGCATAAATATATCGTTTTGACCGTAGCAGGGATCAATTACGATCAGTCACCGTCAGTTCATGATTCTATATGAATAAATATATTAATTATTATATATTTTTAACCTTAAGTGATGTACCAGTGATTATTTATAGTTTTGTATAAAATGTTAAAGTCATCAAGTGAGTTACATTTTCTGAGTAAATATATAAATACCGATACTTATAAATGAGTATAATAAACGAATTTCATACCCTGTTTCTCCTAATTTATCAACATTTACCTCGCCATTAACCATGAACTTTGTCATCATCATCATTTTCTCTTAGGGCTTCATTTATTTCATTTAACTTTCGGTCTTCTGAATATAGGCAAGCCACGCACTCGAGTTTTCCTTTTTATTTCCTCATCGACGACGACGACGACGACGTGTTCCGGCACTTCTTGTCACTCACAATTTTTACAACTCATGGACTTTTATAATCCGCCATAAACATATCGGATCCTTTCGTTTTGCATATAAAAAGATCGAGAAATTGCGGCCCGGATGACGGATATTTAGTAGAGACGCGAAACAAGGGGTAGATGGAATGAGGGTAAAAGCGCAGTTAAGTTTAAATAAAAACTAGGGGTTAAAAAAATCAACCTGAAATCACAAACTTTAAATATTTATCAAATGATTTATAATCTACTCTTTTATATTCAAAAGTTTAGTCAAATCACAGTTTGATAAAGCCTATGCATAGTTTTCAAAAAGATTGCCAACGTAATTGGAGTGGTTCTTGATGAGACAAAGTTTGTAACAATATTAGTTCCTCAAACGCGACAATTTGTAACCCTTTTTTAGTCCCAAAAAGGCAGGGAGCCAATTTGTAACTCCAAAAGAGATCCCGGCTAAGAGACCCTCTCCAGGGGGTGGCTCGACTCCAAGTTAATGCTCACTATAGAAAGGATTGGGATGTATAAGTAATAAGGGCGCCACTATCTTTTGAACGCTATCGATTAAGCAAACAAACTACACAAAAACTAAGGTGAGAAAGATAGAAACACCTTGTAATTACTTTAATTAAACAACAAATTAAGAAGCTACTTGAAATAAAGACCGACCACGCTACACCCTTAAGACTTATAGTCTAAGGTATACAAATGAAACTGTTTTTTAAAAATATAGATTATTTATTGAAAATTTAAGTACTTGCTGATAATGAACTGGAGTTGTAAAAAGAGGACTTAACTTTAGGTTTCTGTGCTGTCTAGGAGGGCGGCTTCAGCTTCTTCGTGGAGAGATGAAAGTTTCTTTAATGGTTCTGGCTGCTTGGGATGTAATAGTTTTCTTAACAGCTCAGAAGTGGTTTGAAGGACTGTCTTCACATAAGCGGTAACTGGGCTCTAAATTTAGCGGTATCTTGGCGGTAACTCGACTCCAACTTAGCGGGTTGTATCTTTCAACAACCAAAAGGGGAAATTTCACAAGATGAGTACTTGAGGGTTTGTTCAGACTCTTCAGACGAGCGTATCAGTTGAAAAGGATATAAAATTGTTGGGCGATTCATTAAATAGTCTAGCTCAAGACGGAAATTGTGTCATTTGTCAGAAGAAATGCGTTCGTTATTCAATTGCAAGCGAGGGACGCGTTCTTTGATTGGCCTCGTTCAAACAGATAAATAGTTAGCGTCTATAAGGGGTGTCTCGTGTACAGTAGCATTAACAGTGAATCGGGGTCGGTTTTAACGGTAATAATAGCGGTATCGTTTACGGTCGGTAATAGTGCAAGGTGACATGACGATACACATGTTACAAGTTACTTTAAAATATAACGTCTAAACATCTCCTCGAACAAACCCCTAATTGAATCACAGTGAGACAACCATCTTAAGTTCCGATGATTCAAATAAAGGTCGAAAGTGAGCAATTTCCATGAGACATTTCCATGACAACAGTCTTAGCAAGAGTTATTAGCACCAAAAAAATGAACTGATTCTGCTGATTCTCCTGCTGAAATTAAGGAAATATTTTACTGTCAGCCGGATTATGATCAGCATTTCAAAAAGTTATACGCATTTAAAATAAGTCAACATTTTTAGGATATTTTTTATAATTGTTAGTTTTAAACTGTAAATTTACTTCTAGGAATCTAGAACGTACCAACAAACATTACATTATTCGAAAATATTTACCGCAAATAATCATCTGGCCGCTTACCAAAAGCAGCAACAACGGCAGCATCTTATTACAGGCAATATAAGTAAAGGAGGCCGACCAAGAAGTAAGGAGATACACGAGAGGATGAGCTGGAAAACCGCCTTATACCCACCCACCCTTAGCAATTTTAATTACGTTCATATTTGTGCGTTGAACCGTAGGACTTTATTGGAACAACGGCGGGCGGCGGGCGAGAAGGCATAGAGGGAGAGGGAATGAGAGGCAGCAAACGGCTAAACGTAACATTGTTCGTACTTCGTTTTGTCGATGCTGCTTGGTGCCGAGTGCCGAGACCTTACGGGGCCGAAATTAAACGCTCGAGGAATTCGAGCACAGCCGTCTAATTTCCTTATGTGTGTGTGCCGGACCTTTGCAGTTATACTTCGAGAAGAATTTAGTGTGTCTTCCATAACTACGACAGGGTCGGACCTCATAGAAAAGAAAAACAATAAAAAGAAATGTAATTATAAACTAATTAAAATTAAAATCGTATGGGACACTATAATTTGGTTAAATTTAATCTATTTTACAAGTAGATCCGTTTATCAAATAAAGTGCCCAATAAAAATGACCTCAACTGGGATCCATGTATATTATAAAATCAGAAAAAAACTTCTGGAAAAACTTTTATTTTTTATTCTATTGTAACATGTCTATCGCTATGATACCTTACTTTAAACTACCGTCATTACGAACCTTAAAATTAACCCCGACTCACCACTATCAATGGAACGCACCTGAAATAAAACCTTTAACTGAACGCAACCCCTAACCGGATACCAAGCGAGAACATTGGCAGCCCTTTTTCTTGCCGAAAACTCGATGAAGACTGTTCCCTGCCTACAGCAATTTATCCCTTTGGTTGATGAATGATACAGCAGCTAAGATAAAGTCAACTTACAACAAATATACATATGCTATAGACAGAGAAATTCAATAGCCCTAAGAGCAAAACAATCCAGTCCAAGAATAGAAACTAGAACTGCAATAGCCCTAAGTACACTACAATCTACTCGAGGCCCTTTAGAAACCTGATGTAGCTCCTATTTTCTTCATTTCCTCTGGTACAAATAAATCTATTAATTGTTTCATCAGTTTTATTTACAAAACCCACTTGGCTGTAAGAGTAGGTTGTAAATTAAGTAACAACGAAGCAGAATTAGGTTAACATAAAAATCAAATTGTAAAATTAATTGGTAAACAAAACAACTGCAAATCAAAATAATTATAAAATGTCATCACACTCCGAATATATGGGAACTAAAACCAAGATTATCGCAACCACCCAATCACGAGCCGATGTTAACGATTGTACATTAGTAATTGTAAATATAATCGATGTAATTTGTCGGAATAATTTTATCAATATACATCAATTTTAATGAGGATAATAATTAGCCGATTTTTAATTTCTTTAACCGGATAGTTTTTAGATCCAATAGTTTTTCGAAAATTTTGTATTGAACTAGGCTCGACGATTTTATTTAGACAATTTTGAATATTTTCACAAATTATAATAATTTAACAATGGACTGAATTCTGTTATCTGTTTTCTATTTGATTTCATAGCTGTATGACTTTGTTGATATATCATTGGGGCTTAAATAGTCCTGTTTTTTACACACTTGGCAATGACAAACCATTTCCAATTTTTCCAAAAAATATCAATATAACCAAAATAACTTTGCAATTGCTTCGGCAACACTGCTTGAAATAAAGAGACTGTGTCAAATTTCATAGTATAACCGCTTCTACGCCTGGTATCATTCAGACAAGCCGTGCGGTGTTGTCGCTTATTGAGCAACTCATTTATATGATCTAACCATCATAATATTTTTGTAAATATAACCAGCAAAAATACTACAGTGTGTCCACGGATGGGGTTGCTTACCCAACTAGCATAGAAGGTCGCAGATACCCTTTATCAAGTTTACATAACTTTAATTTAGGTTTATAGTGGAATCTGTCACCAAAAAAATATCTTTTAAAGTAAATTACCTTTTAAGGTAATAATTTAAGGTCCTGTAACGAAACCGCCTATGAAATATTGCTCTTTGAAGTAAAGTAGCGCTTTAAACCCAAAGAAGGTAACTGTATTATATTAATATACTTGCATATATTCAATAAAGTTACATTTACTTTAAAGTAACTACAGTAACGTGGCAATTACTAAAAGGAGTAACTAAAATACGTTGGTAATGTAACTGTTACTACAAAGTAGCATTTTAAGTAACTGTGACTTAATAGGGTTATTTAATGGGACCTTAAAATTAAGTAACATATAAGTTCCTTTATAAGTTATAGTTTAGTAACAATTTCTTTCTGTAAATACTATAAAGAATTGAAAACTTTCAGTGTCCTCTTCTTGTGACTATAGAGTCCCACATACTATTGAAAATTACTGTAATGTTGTTTGCCTCATTATATGCTACAGTCTAAATTTAAGGTTAGGTTAAATCAAAAGTTCCTCCACTTATTCAACATTAAAATATTTTTTTCTGTTTAAAAATGTCTAAAGTCACAAAAATTAAAAAATACCGACATTCTTCTACATTTTATAGAAAGCTTAGAAAAAGGTTAAGTGATACCGAAAAAAGCCAAACTTCTAAAGTAGGTAAAGAAAAAAGTCTCCTGGAGACGAATAAATTTATAAATGTTACAAAACATCATTGACAGACTATTCGAGAACATGGTGAAAATGTTATAGACAAATCAGAGACTGAATATATCAGTGATAAAGTTTATCATGTCACATGTCATATCATGTAGCTCGCACTTCACACTGTTATCATTGTCATTTGTCCGTTTTAACTGTGCGCCAACCGTCATATACTTTAATTCTTCTTTTTCTGGCTCTCCAGCCACTTCTTTTTTTTAATATAAGCGCTGAACTGTACGTGTGAATTTCGCATTAGTTTTTTTATTACAAATATTTGAGGTTAGAAGATAAATTAAACAGGTTTTGAACTCTGTAATGAGATGAATAATGAATAAGTATGAGACAATTACAAAAGAGTGAAAAGTTACTTTTATCGTCGCAATTGGGTGTACTATGGATTCTTGTACAAGTTCCGGATTTGTAACATAGGGGTACACAGGATAGAATGCGTTGATAAAACAGACGGAAGTTACTCAATTTGCATGTTTTGTATTAATCTTATCGTTACATCGTAGTAAACGGGTAGTTAAAGTAATTTTTGGGTAGTTCCCTAAAAGGAATTTGTAGTTACAGCTATTTTTACCAGTAAATTTGAAAGTATATGTTACTGAAATAAAGGTGACTTTTGTTTTAAAGTAACAAAAAAGTATTTATAGTGAAACTCTTCCATATCCACCATTTTTATTCATTTCAATATCAACGCCATTTGCCCATTTGATTTATAAAAAATACTTTTTTGCTTTTTAAACACAGTTATAAAAAAATTGTAAAATTTCATATTCTAAAATAAAATTTTTAATACAATATGCTTAATGTAATTAAAAAAAACGATTTTTAAAATTTGTTAGGTATTTTTTTAAGAACAAAATTTTTATTAAATTAAAGAATTTTCTAGGCCCATATATTTTTTGGAAGTATTTTTTGCATGTTTATCAGTAAAGTAAGGTTTGTTAATATTTTTTTGGCCAAGATTCGGGAAAACAGATTCACAACATAAACCAACGAAACATAAAATAATTTCACAAGTGGCCATTTTATTAAATTATTTTAATACCCAAAGACTGTTTATATGCTTATTTATAGTAACACGACCATTGTATAAATAAAACGTTGGAGTTTTAAGAGTAGCTGAATTTATATCCGACAGTCACACTGACTACATTGCAACTAAACGGCATATGCCCTATAACTAAGATGCTACTTAGACTCAGTAACGCTAGCTGTTACAGGAACCATGTTGCTACTACATCTCTACCCCTAAATCATTCCCCATTTTGGTAACCAGAACGTTGCCACATAGTTGTTTGTAATGTGGCCGTGACAAGTGGCCAAACACTTTATAGTTCCTATGTTAGTCACGGATCCGTTCCAAAAACGAAAAATGCTAGTTGGGTATAGGAGAAAAATTTTTATTATTCATTTTACGGCAAAAAGTCATTCTTTATAAAAAATTTTAGTTCTTTTAAAAATGAGAATAACGCTGAAAAATCTTAGATTGGATCTACAGGGTGTTGCCAAATTAAGAACACATGAAAATACCTCAAGAGAGAAGTACCATTATTTTTTATTTTACACAAAATTTATATAAAAGAAAGTTGTCTATACATATTGAGATAAATAACTAAGAGTTAAAAACTTAAGAAGTAAAACTTACCTCAATAATTTATAATAAAAGGATATATTAATAAGATTCATCGAATCGGCAGTTACTTTTTCTTTATTACATCTAAAGTTTTCAAGTTTATAATCTTCACAGACAAACATTCAATATAAACAAAGAATGTAATTGACATCTGATCTTGAATAGGATCCATATTTTGCTATTTTATCACAATCAAATATTTCCAATCCATAATAAGTGCATTTTCATATAACAATTCACCTTTGACCTAGTTTAAGTTTAATTTGATACAATAAAAGGAAAATAAAAATCAAAAGTATTAATGGTTTTCACATGTTTAAGAAATCAACATGTAGTTTTAGCTAGTTAAGTATTTAAATTAGTATTATAAAAAGGAAGTACTTACAAAAGTATGAGACAAATTGTAGTCTTCGATATTGTACAAATAAGTATTCCAATAGATCATGAGTACCTTAAAAAAACCACAAGAACAATTAAAAACATATAGCAGGTGTGGTGAAATACAGTAAACTAATTTTCATATCGAAAGTGTTGGACTTAATCACATAAACTTTTGATAGAACACTTAAATAGTGCATAGTGAAATAACTATTGAAAAACTTAGTTTATAAACATTAACAAAGGACATTTTATGTAACAAAATATATGTAGGATACTTAAGTAAGTTTTTTATATAAATTTTAAAATGTTAAGTTTTGATAACACAGAGAATCTTATCTTATATAAGGTGTAAGTAACACAAATAACAGAATTTTTTAAAAGTTTAAGTTTTAGTTGTTAGAGTTTAAATTAGTAGTTTTCAGTTAAAATAGGATTAGTTTAATGGATTTATAGTAATTTTAAATACAAATGATAGTTTTAATTCAAATTTTGAAAGTCTAGAAAATATGACAGCTTAAGAAATTTGTCTATTTCAAATCTAAATTTTCATAGAAGATTTACACTTAAAAATTATATTAATAGATTTTTAGTAAATATAAGTATAAGATTTCCCTGTACGTTAACAAAGGTACTATTAGATTTGTAATTTTATTACCTTGATATTCCAGAATTTTGGTTAATTTTTGTATTTAAAAACAATTGAAATCCTTTTGTTATGTCATATTTGTCATTTTCCTGGAAGCCTATAAAAAGGCCAGAAATTCGATGATTCACTCTCTTATGATCCTGGTAGCAGACCAATTAACATCGTATGTATTAATTAATCACTAAAAGGAAAAATTTTGCATTAATCAAAATCAGTTTATGTTAAACTAATACATGTAATATAACAAAATACATGCATTAAAGTATTCAACCATTAATAAATTACTTACCAAAGTAATAAATTGGACAAAACCGAGACTGATTCCAGTAGAATTTGAGAGATTAAATTCGAGCGTCGATTCCACAACGGGACCTTAGCAGCCATATTGCAATCTTGCATTTCCGAGAGCAGACGAGGAGAAGCCGATCTCAGTGTTCGTCATCTTCCGTTTTTGACAATAGCAATTTTTAGAAAACGAACTTTATAATACAAGGTACGTCTCATAGTTAAGAATTTGTATTTTTGTATTTATTGTTTTGTGACTGTAAATTAATTTATTTTTGTATATCATCTCCATTTCTTCATATCAGGTTATTCATCAATTTAATTGTATTAAGCATATGAAAACCAATTAGTAGTGTTTTTTATTTTATTTTTATAATTTCTTTTAAAACATTTGATATTAAATTCATTGTATGGTAATAATTAAATAATATTTTTAATTTGAATCCTACCCAGACAAGAGTCATAATTTAAATTTCAATTTCATAATAAGTAGACTGAGCTAGTTAAAATTTTGATAAGGCGCCCAACTATAGAGATACAAAAGAAAAAGTAAACATTGATGAAAACTAACTAATCAAACAAAACAAGTTTATAAATTATAATAAACAAACTAAGTAAATCATTACAAATTAACAGAACCTACGAGGGATAATAGATAAAATTAACTAAAACAATCAAATAATTTAATATTCACCACTATTTAAATCTTTACAATATATACATATTAGTGATAGGGCCCGGCCCGTTTGACGAAATTCATGTAAATATAGGTATGTAGCGAGAAGCCCTTCCGGTGATTAAAGAAAACAACATCGACGTCTACAACCCCCGTTTGCTTAGAGATGCAGATTAATGTGCATCGGAATAACAACCCAAGAAATTGTTGCGGGGAAACATTATCTTAAGGTTTCCCGTAATGTCCAGTACAAAGGAAATAAAGGCATAAAGTGAAGGGTGGTGATGGAGAACAGAATGAGCGGTCACAGAAAATAGCCGTCCCGTTTCCTGTGCCTTCCTCGCCTTTCGCATATCTTCCAAGGATATTACCGAGATTATTGAAATTATTTTCCAAGTTGAGGGGTTCTAATCTAATCTTTGAAATTAATTTCTCTTCAAGATGTATATAGACGTATACACATTCTCAGAATAGCGGAAAAGATTTTACTTCAATACTCTTGCTGCTTCATCGGATATTCCAGACATTTATTATTAAATTAACTGGAGAGATTAACTTGTAAACAAAATTGTAGCAACCCTCGTAATAGGAAATATTCAGCTTTAAATTTAAGTAACCCTACCTGCAGTTATGTAAGTTAAACCAGTGTTTTTGTCACCTAATACGAAAAGATCCCTAAAACACGAGTCTAAACAAGATATACTGTTCCAGAAATTATGATCCCATACTATGCAGCGTTTCGTACAAACGGCACAAGAGGATGAAAACATCTACGTAATCCGGGGAGTACATTTTAAAACGCGCCACTTTTCTTAAGCTGATTATAAGTGTAAATTGAGATAAGTCTGCAATATTTATGGCACTTACATGCTAACCTGCATGGGATTCGATGCCGCTAAACTTTTTCCCGAGATGAGGATTTTTTTAAACATAAACGCCACCATAAAGCCGGAGGAGAATTTAACTTTTAACCGCCAGACAAATTAATGAAGTTGCCACTACCTTTTTTCGAGATAAAAAAGTTTAAAGGATCATGCGGACTTACATAAAATATTTACTTTAATAAGAAAATTACAAGGATGAGATATATACGTAAAGTAACTTTTTAATGTTAAATTTTATTTATTATACTAACCATATTTTGTGGACGACATAATAAAAAGGAGTTTAAATATTTGTATTATTGTATTACCTAAAAAATTACGGTTTTTATTTGAAACTTTTTAACATTAAGTATTCATAAAAATTCCTATTTTGTTATTTATTCTATAATATATTTATAGTCATTTAATGGGTGTTTCTTAAGTAATCTAAAATATTATATGGGACGCTTCGTTACTCAATTTTAAGACGAAAAGTTCATATAAACATGTGTGATAGGTGTTGTCGTCTATGAGATACAGGGTGTTGTACGTGAAATTAATTTTTCTTGGTGACGCTACTGATTTATATTTTTTTATTATTTTATTACAAGCAACATGTGTTAAACATAAAGAAAAAATAATACATTTCAAAACAAATGTTCAAAATATCCACCTCCAGCTAAAATGCAAGAATCCGCTCGATGTCTAATGGATTGTCAAATACGTTCGAAGATACCAGGATTGTTACGAATAACATTACAGCCGTCTATGATACGGTTTTGAAGATCTTGTACGTTTAATATCAGTGTTGTGTAAACAAGCGATTTCAAATATCCCCACACACAAAAATCCAGAGGATTGTGTCCAGGTGATCTAGGGGGCCACGGGTGTGGAGATCCTCGTCCGATCCAATGGCCTGGAAAAACATTATTTAAAAACTCGCGTACAATCACTGAAAAATGTGGAGGAGCTCCGTCATGCATGAACCACATGCGCCCTCTAATAATAAAAAGTACGTCTTCCAAAAGATGGTCTAGCTTCTAAGGCATTACCATTCGCTAATCCGTACAAAAAATGCATATTAGCCATTTCAACATTAGTAAACACTGGCATAGTTATTAACTAAACACAGAGTCAATCAAATAAAAATGTACGATTTTTGCGTTGGTTTTCAAATTTGACACTGGTCAACATTATTTCAAAGGCCACTTAGAATAAGCATGTTTTTGCGTATTACTTCTAAAAACCAGTAGCGTCACCGGGAAAAATTAATTTCACGTACAATCAGAACTGACTTATTACAATAAATTCAACACCCTGTATCTCATAAACGACAACACCTATCACACATGTTTATATGAACTTTTCGTCTTAAAATTGAGTAACGAAGCGCCCCATATAATATTTTAGATTACTTAAGAAACACCCTGTATATTGAGATGAATAACTAAGCTCAAATATAAATATAATGTAAAACTTACCAAAGTATGAAAATATAAAAGGATATTAGAATAATTTTCATAGAGATATCAGTGGTAGACAGTGTAGCTATACATTATTATTAAAATTAGGTTAAATTTTGCAAATTCAAACAATTGATTGCTAATTTAATGTCATTAGCGTCAGAATTTTGGAAAAGGTATAAAAGGCCGTGAATTTTGGCTTTCGCTCTCTTATTCGCAATTGAAATTGATGCCGACGTCTTGGATATAGCAAAATCTGGTATCATAACCTCACTTTTAACAAAAATATTAGAATCACAGTAATTAAATACAGTCAAAGTACTTACTGAATAGTGTGATCTATCAATTTCAATTGATAAGATTTCTTTATCCTCGTGGACATCTTTCAAATCAAACCATCACAACATACTTTGATACAGCGTTTCCCCACGTTGGCCGCCAAATGTATAAGGTGAATATATTAGGTTTTTACAAATTAAAATGATGTCTACAATGTCATATAAAAGAAAATTAAAATCATCCCTATAAAATACCGACTCAGGAACTCATGGACTAAGATTTTGATAGGAGAACAAATGTTTGCGAACAAATGATGGGATTGTTGAATAACAATACTATCCAATTAGAAAAAAATCATGCTAATCGAAAAAATTCTCACTACTGGTCAATTAAAAATCCTCACTCGATGAGAGACCACCATACACAATACCCTCAAAAGGTTAATGTTTGGGAAGGGATTGTTGGAAACCATATTAATGGTCCCTTTTTTCGTTGAGGGAAATTTAAATGGCGATAATTATTTAGCGCTACTTCAAAATGATGTAATGCCAAACTTGATCCAGAAAACCATCAAGTTCCAGCAAATACCATATGGATCCAGCAAGATGGAGCACCTCCATATTATCAGCTCAATATCCGCTAGTACCTCAACTTAACATTTCCAAATCGCTGGATAGTGAGACGAGGATCAATAGAATGGGCAGCAAGATAACCTGATCTTACCGCATTGGATTTTTTTTATAGGACTGTGTCAAAAATATAACTTAGGAGAATGAATGACGCTTGCAATTAGATCGGTCAAGAGTGAATAACGGTGCTAGCAATCTACTTCGAAAGTTTATATTATATTGTTGCGATGTTTGATCCTCCATTTTACTTTTTATTTACCCCATAACGAGCTTAATTATTACCGAATGTAAAAGTGTAATAATTAAAATTGATCCATATCCATTTTATAGACCGTTACTTTGTTTATGACACATCACATACACACTCCAAAAGAGGCTGTTAAAATTGATTATTATGTCGTGTGTATTGTTGGCTAGGGAGAAATTTTTATATGGGACGTGCGTCATACTTTATGGCTTGTTTGGATAAAAAACATCCTAATGAATTCCGTTTTCTTAAGTAATAATTAGATCTAAGATTATATTATTTTAAAATCCGCAAATTTTAATACTGTATTTTGTCAAACAATGTTTACACTACCACCATACCAACGTACACGTTTTTCTGTCTAACGCGCGTTTCGATTTTCTAGTTATCTTCTTCAGAGACCGAACATATGTTTACTAACTAATCTTGTAAATATTGCAAAGACAAATAGTTAGTTCAGTAAGATTAGACTATAATATTCAAGGGTAATATAACAAGACCTTGATTATAGTCGGCTATTTTTGTGGTACTAGATTTTGAGAATATTTTAGTATCAATTTGTTGAGACATAATTTGAAATTATTAATCTGGTTATTAATGTCAAATTATGTCAAAATAAATTGTAAAATATTCGAGAAATTCAGCAACAACAAAAATAGCAGACTATTAATCAAGGTCGTGTTATATTTAGGAAGATTATTTCCTGAGATTTTTTTTAAAGAAAAACAAAGTACAAAGCAAATTAAAATAAAAAAATTAAGTCTAATACTAATTAAAGTTAAAAACACAATTGTTGTAAACTACGGTGGATGGAAGTATTCTTCAGTTTTCGTTATCTATAATAAGCCATTTGCTTTCGGCACATTTTTTGCCACCACCACGACATGTTTTTGTTAAAATTGAAATATACATTTTTTTATCAAAAAAGGTTCTCTGCCGGCTAGTTTTTTTTCGTTTTTTGTCTATTTTGAAGAAATGAAATAAAAAATATGAAGTTTAATTGAAAAAATTGAAGAAAAATTGAAAATAAACAAATTATGGACATTTTTCATTATATGGCATCACTGTATAACAAAAAGAAAAACGATGTAACGTTACATGATTTACGATATCAAAGTTATAAAACAGCCACATTAAAATCAAATTTCAAATTAGAAAAATTACCACCAACAGCTAGAGCAGCAGAACAGAGAGAATAGGTCTCATTGCCTTCCCAGGTTTACGTATCTCTGGAAGGAAATAGAGCTTTGTATTTTAGTGACGATTTTGTGTACAATTCCATTAATGCGATTCAAGTAAACATTCCGTGATTTAATAAGACATTGGGTAGCAGAGTTAACGTTAACCTTTTCCTTTAAACTTTGCCGAGATTATCTTGAGATTATTAAGTAACGTTATAACGGTCGACCTTTGAATTGCAATTTACGAATATACCTTCAACTCAAACGCCCGGCCATTAGTATGCATGCATAAGGGTCTATATATAAGACGAAGGGCCAGTTCAAACAATCTTCATTTAGCCGCAAATCCCCGAATTCGACTGCACAATTTAATTACGACAGTAAACTCTGGCTGACCAGTAGGTATTATTATATAGGAAACTATCCGAGGATTTAACAGTCTTAGAAAGTTGCATCTCTCTGAACTAACATTTAAACTTAACAACGTCGTAGTCGTAGTCGGTAGGGTAGGAAGTTATACACAACTTACGAAACGTTCCTTATTTTGGTCGTCCCTTTGACTAAGTTGTTGCACCGCAATTAATTATATCGGAACGTATATAAACTGGAGGAGGAACGAGGACATTTCGGTTCTTGCTACGTTTCAGTTTCAGTTTTGGTAGTTATTGAAGCGAAATACTCCACGAACTTGTGGCGGTCCAAGAAGAATATTTTCTTAGTCTTCTTGAAACTTCGTCAGATACGACGGCTTTTCGGTAGTAGGTCGTTACTAAAAGCCAAAAATCACTCCGGAACTATTGCGAAATTTCTCAAACAAATATTAACTTTTCGGTAACTGAAAATGACATAAATTTAATTTTACTTTTTTTACTTTTAAATACCGTAACTTAATAAAATAGTATATTACATAACAGGTGTCAATTATGGCACTGGGCCGTAAACAGTATCATTACAACACAAGTATCGTACTAAACTTTTTCTGATACTAAAAGTCTGACATCTGAGTACTTTACAATTTTTATTTATTTACATTTACAGTTATATTCTGGCCCAGACTTTGCGAATACACTGCCCAATTTCTGTATTTTTGGTTGCTGGGCAACTGCGACCCGGATTTCCTGGAGCGTTCTGCTTAATATCGTCTAAGGATAAATTTTCTTCATTATACTCCTCATCCGGACAAATCGAAGAGAATATTTTGTCAGCTGTGGAGTTCTTTGCGCTCATAGATTTGTCTACGTAGCCTTCTGCTACTGTGGACGATTTCCAGCCCCCATGTCTCTTAAGTTGCAGCAAATCTCCTTCTGCATCTACAAGCACCGTTGCAAACACCTACTTTTTATAACAGTTTTTGAATAATTCGATTTTCAATCATACAAAACTGTTACAAAAATGGGGTATTTTTGTAACAGTAGTAGAAAAAAGTGTTTCTTAAAATAGCTTTGCCTTCATTTTTTCCTAAAACTTTACTAATTATTTGCAGTTTTGTGCATTAAGTACCCTGTTCCACAGGGTAAACCGTCGATAAATTTGCTTTACAGTTTGCTTTACAAAATCCTTTCTTTTCATAGGTGGCAATTCTCTGCTTTCACCGGTTGACATCTTTCATTTTAAATGAAGTAGGTATTTTGTCCAGCAACAAATCCTTGTATTTGTGCTCATGTAAGTTTTACTGGTTTTAGCAATGATACAGCGTTAAGTGCAGCAGGTTTTAGTTTGCTACTATATTTTCAACAGTTATTTCATTAATCGAGTTGTATGTTAATTTATTATGGCTCTTTCAAAGTGAATATCTGTTAACAGCCAGCTAATATTTTGTGGCTCTCTCCAAACTGAAATTGGTATTAGCCATAGACCTGTTATGAGAGGAGACGCAAGATCCTATGAAGAAATCTAAGATGAAATGATGAAAAATTAAATATGGTCCCATAAAGACCTTCTTTCTAGCATAAGCGTGAAATATACCTGTTCGTTTAAAAAAGATCATGAAAAGAAGACATTTAACGTTAGCTGAAATGAATCGAGCTGTAGGTCTTCTTGAGGCAAACTCAAGTTGCTGAGCGGATGGCTGTTTCTTTCTCAAACCGGTATTAGTAGATTATGGAACCGTTTGGGAGAAAACTGATAAACCAGCCGAGATCGATTTTTAAATTTAACAGCTAGGAGTCAACCAACAATAACTGCTCCTGAGTTAATTACGACTTTACAAAGAGCGTATGACTTATCTATACAGTACGAAATCGTCTTCATGAAGCCAACTTGTTCAGTAGACGGTCCATGAGATGTCCACCTCTGTCTAGAGGTAATGGCGCTTCCAAACTGGAATGGTGTTAAGAATTCCTGACAGGCCAATTGTATTTAGATACATTTTTTCGTCCTATTGGGCACCCGTTTGCAGACGCAGTTAATGAAATCTTAATGCATGATAATGCCCATCCAAATAATGCAAGTATTGTAAGGAACTGGTTGGAAAGCGAGGGAACTGAAATTTACCATGGCCTGCACAATCTCCGGACCTTAAGCCTATTGTGGGTGAGTACATATATCAAAGTGATATTGATAATATTATTTGGTCTATGAACTAAAGATGTAGAGCAGTAATAAACCAACGTGAAGGTCACACATTGTATTAATTTTGAATGTTCACTCTTTGGAAATATTTCAAAAAGATCTTAAAATTGGTAATTTTGTTTTAATTAGATTAAATATTTTTTAAAGCAAATATTTCGGTGGCTATATGTAAGAATAAACATTAATTAATATTGAACAAGTATTATTTTTTAAAAAACTGCCCATAGACTCTTGCGACGTGTGTACTTTAAGAAACGCACAAATATTGTAAAAAACTTGGTTGGTGTTTAACAAAACTGTACGCAAAAAGTTGTAATAGTTTAAGGATTTCGAATTTCATGTTAAAACAAATCAATTGTTATTTTTTTTGTATTATTTTCCAAAATTAAGAATATTTATAATAAATTTACTGTATTAACCCTTACTTTTTGGAAGTACGCCTTACTAAGAATAATAATAACATCTATTGTTATGTCTTATTACTTCCATACTTGGTCTAGCCCTTAGAACATAAAATAGTAAGGAAGTATTGCTCGTTCAAGGACAGGTGACCGGGATGGTTATCCAAGATGGCTACCGGAGGTTACTTTTTAACAGTGGCGTCCTATATTTTTATTTGTAGAAAAATAATGACCTTATTGAAACATACCATATATTCAGTATGGACACTAATCATTATATATTAAAATAACCATTTTAATAAGGAAAGTAGAGGAAAAAAATAGTATAACATTGCCTAAAATGGGGGTACTAGATTTAAGGAAATAAAACCAGTTATATACTACACAATTTTTATTAAAATTTTTCATTCTACCACTATTGGCCCTTAAATTGAATTTTGTGTAAACATATCTAATTTTTTCTACATTATTTATTTTACTTTTACATATATAATAAATTCTTGTTTTTAAATATACTTCACAGATGCTTTTTATAAGTTGTTTCCTACGAGGACTTTCAGAAGTAGATGGTAGAGTTTCAGGAACAGGAACTGGTGAAATAGTTTCACTGCTAGTAGTTATTATCTCTTCAGCATAAGGGTCTTTAGTCCTTACCTGCATAGAAAAGGTATATATTAGTGAAATATATGTTTAAGTAAAATATCTGTAAATAGATTTGAGAAAAAATATAGATTTGGTCAATGTTATTAAAGCAATTTGTGGATGTAATAATTACTTACATATTTCATTCTTGCGATTTTAATTGTAGGTATAGCATTTGGTACTAGTAAAACAATTACTGAAGAAATGTTGTGAGCCTTAAAAGCTATTCTTGCCTGGACTCCAGTTATCTTTATCCACAATATTTAACCATTTCCGTCTAATATTTTCATCCCGTGGGAAACTGTGAATGTAATAATGTGTTAATTAATACACAAATACATTTATTGTACAACTTTGCTTTAGAATACTCCATAGACATAAAAATAATTGACAAATACAGCTAAAAAATTGTAAATTAATGATAATTAAAATAAAATATCCTCTTTCCATTATTGATACGCCTATGTCAATTTAAGTAGATAGGTTAGGGATCAATACAAAGTATTAATGTAATTTAAACATAAAAATATAGTTTACGTATATATAATGTATATTTATTAGGTATAATAATAGCTACTTACCAATAAATAATTAATCCAAATTTTTAACAGAAAACTAAATTTTTATAACTTGTAAACAAAGTATGAGTCATAAATGGTTATCCAATATGGCCGACTTCCGTCGCCAGATTTTAACATTGTAGATATAACACAAACTCCTTCCTTACTATTTTATGTTCTAAGGTCTAGCCTAATCAACATCAGATACCTAGTTACAAACAAACAAAATGTAACTTCAATATGTCAATCTGATGATGCTAATAGATGAGTTCTATACAAGGGAAATGCTGCCAACAAAACGAACAAAAAAATACTGAAAAAGGTTAGTCCATAAGGAAGCGGTTTTTCCAATACATTTTTGGTTTTTCTTATATATTTTGGGCCCCTTTGACAGCTGACATTTAGTTTTTCGTCAACTGTAAGATGTAAAATACTTCAAATTAAAAATATCTTAAAATACTTCCATACTTTTCGAGTACAACATGTATAGAACCCATCCATTCTTAGTAATATTTATATTAATTCACTGTTGGTGAAAAATACCATTTCTGGATATTAAACTATATATACCACTCTAAATTATTTGTTATTTATAATGCTTAGTAAATTTAAAGGTTTATTTACCAAATTATATTGACGTATTTTACACTGGCGATGTTTGACTTTCCTGGTTTTTCCTTGATCGAACAAATAAAGGCAAATAAAAACAATTTTTAACCGAAACTTATTTTTCGCTGCTATTCTCCTCAATAACACCCCCATTTAAATTCAAATAGACGTCTTATAAACCAAGCACCTTTCGTCCCCTTTCCTCGACTTCCTCGAGAAACGCTGGATTTTTTTTCGACACTTTCAGAGATCGTGATTGATATTACGTGAAAGGTCGTTTGGATTCATATGTAAATATACGAGATTCGTACGCTCCGCTGAATTAGGGCATACATATTAAATTAATGATGTGTTTTTAATCCTTCCAAGTTTCCACACAATAGCGCAAGGATCTTAAGAAATATTATGCACCTTTTGAACGTTCGCCAGAATTGAAATCAGCGACGGACGGCAACAAAATATACCAAGGATTTGCGAAACTGATATTTATGTATATTTTCATATAAATGTTCCTGTAACAGGTGTAATAACAAACTTGATAGTATCTGTTTCTAAATAATGAAACTTTATATAAAAACTTCTACTTTTATTTATTAAATAAGCTTTTTTAAATCAATGACAGCTAATAAACTATCATCGTCAGATTGACAAATTGAAATTATATTCTATTTTTTCAAGGTAGCTACCTAATGTTGATTAAATGTTGAAACACCTGTCAAAAGTGGAAGTTTTTTTAAAAAGTTTCATTGTCTAATGTTCTTAGTAAAGATGAAGTTCCACAGAGTAAGGGTTAGGGGTAGGATTTTAAAGAAATAATAAAGTAGTGTTTGTAATATTATATTTTATAACGGCTACCTTTATTGTACCATTTTTGTGATACTTTTCTTTCTACAGAGCGGTTAATCCAAGTGAAAGAAGTACAAATGATAAGGGGAATCTACTTGCATTATACATTTTGAGGGCGATGAATAGAAATATTACATTTATAAAAAAATAATAATCTTATAACTGCTAGAATAGCAGAATGAGTCGAACTGATAACGTTGTAATTTTTATACAAAGTTTTTTTTATATAGAAACGTAGAGTAGATCAATTTTTTAGTAACTCAAAAAGAGATGGATCAGAAACAAAATAAAAATAAAAATGTTCTTTTAGTACCTAATACAAATTGATAAAACAGCGATTTCAGTTTGAAATAAAAAAAATATTTAATTACTTAATTAAAACAGGTACTTTTGAAAAGACTACTCTGGTGCGATGTTTGATTTTTTAGAAAGTTTTAATTTACAAATTATTGATCATTGCAAAATACTGCTTCGCAAGCTTGAGAGACATTTAATGTCCTTTCATCTCTAACGTAGTATTCTCCTAAATTAGGTCCCCTCCACATGCAGGTCCACATGCAGGTCCCCTCCACATGATGGTACTTTGAAGTACTTGACAGTTCATTTTTTTTCCTTTGTTCGAACTGAAATATTGCATTCATATCGGCAAAAATTCGTAATAAAAATACTGAATTCTTTTGAAATGCATACTTTTTTGTGAATACCTAAAAATATGGAAACTATTGCTTTAGTCTTTAGTGCCCATTTCTAACATATTTATTAATAAGTTATATCTCATTTAGTTTTATAAACAACAAGATCACACTTTTTATAATTCAGGTCTATCAATTAGTATGTATTAGAATCATTTTTGATGAATAAATATGCGACAATATTAATCTCGAATTTATTTAACAGAATTAGTTAATTGTTTGTGTTTTGTCGCTGAATATTTTATACTAGGAACTCATAGCTATAGGAACGAATTCGAATTTTTATTTATTTTATATAAAGACGTTTAAAATTTGGGTAAAGATGAATCGACTACATACAAAATTGTATAGAAGGGATATTTATTTTTAATTACAATTTATAATTGATTTTAAATGCTACGACCCTATTTCTTAATCAATTTGAAAAATTCTTTTTTTATTTTGTAGATGACAATTAACTCTACAATTTCTTTTAAACAAAACTTACCAATTCCCAATCGAAACTTATATAAACCCATATATATACAGGGTGTTTCATTAAGAATTATCCAGATAGTAACTGGAGAAACCTTAGCACTAAATATGAAGATTTAAGCCGAAACACTTAAGTAAAATATTTTTCCTAACCGAAATATAAGGTGTTTTATTTTAACTATTCTAAATGATTGTATCCCATATTTTTGACACCTTCAAATATTTTCTGTTCATACTTGACAAAGAGTTTATACATATTAGGTTACTTTAAACAGTGGCAAAAGATATTTTTTCTCGATTACCAGAGGCGTGCGGTAGGGATGGATCCTTTCTTTTATCCACCTACAATTTACGCCACTGTCGTAATAATTGTTTCTGCATGTTTTTTTGATTCTCCGTCACTTTCTACGTATATCATCCTCTTGTCTCAATACGATAGAGTGAGTAGTTTTAGAGTTATTTGCATTTAAAGGTAATGTTTAAAATAATTCCTTAATAATTTAATCAACCCAACATATTTCTAAAGGTTAGGAGAAATTTTTCCAAAAGGATTAATAAATGTATTTAAGTCAATGGAGGCCACTTCGAAAATTTACTATAATGTTAACTAACTAGAATTTTTTTTACAGTAGTCTAAATAAATAATTGTTTCAGTACGTTTATTTTATGTATTCATCATGTTATTTCGTAATGAAAATCATAGCTATATTTTGTTATAAATTTAAAACTGAAATTTTGATAAATATTAATATCAAAAAATCATTTGAAACTAATAAATTTTATTTATTCGGTGAAATAGTTATTGACTCATGTGAATTTACGATTAGAATTTACAAATTTTGTTGTCAAGGTGGTTAGATTATTAAGGAATCTCATGTTAAATAAGCAATAAAACTAAAATGGATATTTTAAACATTACCTTTAAATGCAAATAACTCGAAAACTACTCACTCTATCGTATTGAGACAAGAGGATGATATTTACGTAGAAAGTGACATGCAGAAACAATTATTACGACAGTGGTGTAAATTGTAGGGGGATAAAAGAAAGTATTCATCCCTACCGCATGCCTCTGGTAATCCAGAAAAAATATCATTTACCACTGTTTAAAGTAACCTAATATGTGTAAACGTTTTGCCAAGTCTGAACAAAAAATATTGGAAGGTGTCAAAAATATGGGATACAATCATTTAGAATAGTTAAAATAAAACACCCTATATCTCGGTTAGGAGGAATATTTTATTTAAGTGTTTTGGCCTAAATCTTCATATTTAGTGCTGAGGTTTCTCCAGTTACTATATGGATAATTCTTAATGAAACACCCTGTATATCTGTTATTTTTTGTAATATATGAATAAGATTAAAAAAAATAAACTTTTGTTAAATACAAATTATAGAAGGGTATTTTCTTTATAATATGCATAAATAAAATTTAAAATTAGTCTCAAGATACACTTACATTGCTTAAAATGCTCCTATAAGTTTATTTTTTTTCTACATTATTACCTATCAGACTTTTTAAGAAATTTAAAATGTTATTTTGTATCTTTATAACTTAAGTTTTTGCATAAAAAAATATAGATAATTGGTTAGGTTATAGCAAAATTAATTTTTGTTGTAATTTGCGCGCCTCCTTCAAATTCATCAAGTTAAAACTAATTTTTATTTTGTTCTTTACAACCTGACGATGGTCAGAAACTAGCAGCGCTACTTTATGGATTTTTGAACTAGCTTAAAATATTTTTATGAGAATAAGAACCGCTACTGGATGTATGTGTCTTTATAATTGATACAGTAGTCCTAAAATGAGGACTCGTTATATAAATCCCGACCAACAAAAGTCAAAGGGGGGGCGCGATGAATAATTCAAAGCAGTTGTGTACGAATCATTACTCGACTCATGTTGTTCGTATTGGTACAGTGAACACTTTGTGTTCGCTTTACCGAAAATCCCTAAACTCCTTTCTACACTTAACCGTTCTATCTTTTCTTGGCTTCTTACTATCCGCAAGCTTAACTTATGTAAATATAATTAAGTTTGTCTTTATTCTAGTTTATTATTATTAATTCACGAAATATTAATAAATAAATTAGAGAACACTACTTGTCCGGTTGGTTGAGATAAAGAAACAGGTACGTAGCGAAATATTCGACGCCAACTTCTCGAATTGCTGCCATTAGTCTCCATCCAGCGGACCGTGGAATCAGTATGGATGTCGTTGGGGGGACAAATGAAGAGTTATGGATACGTAACTGCAGCGACAGAGGTTGTTAAGTGGGAAGAAATTGAACGATTGTTTAAAAGCATGTCTTGTTGAAAGGGGCCGAAGGTAAATGCAGATTAATCGCATCTCTAATTGATTAATTCCGAATAAGAAACGTAAATATTTAAGTTAATACACTTGCCACGCTCTTTCTTTGTGCCCGATTGTTCTAATGAAAATTAATTAATGTAAGTGAAGAGTTATATTATGAAAATAAATAAGATATATGAAATTTAAATCAAACGTTAAGCTGATAGATTGTAGCGAAGTGAGCGTGTAATTATGCCAAGCTACTCCAAATGCCGAAGAGTAGGGGTGAGTCGAAATTAAATGGGCGCCACTGTTTTTTTTTATTGCTAGGCCAAAACAGAGGCCTTCCTCGTTGTTTTGGGAACTTCCTATCAGTTAACGTATCAAAAAAAAAGAAAATCTATATATATACTTGACTACAATAAAATATTGATATTAAAAAAAAGCTATAAACTATTTTAAGCAGAGGTCTGGCGATGAACAAATGAAACAACAAATTAGAACTCCAAACTCGATCTAATTAACTGTATAAAAAAATGTACACATATATGCTTACAGAGTTGTTAGTAAAAATATATAAACATAATGATGTGAACAGAGACAATAAAGATAATATAAAATATCACCAATATCCGGCTGTGGCGGGTGGTTAACAATGTCAGAGAACTGGTACAATAAGATATCGGCAGCCAAAATACCTAGCCAACACCCGGAATAGGCTCCTATCCTCAACAACCAGCAGTAGACGAGCGGTTAAAACCAACACTGTGCCGGTGGAATGGAGTATTAAAAATCTTAGTTACTAGCTGCTACTTCAAATAGGCTCTCTGGCCTGTACAAAACTTGTAGCCCGTACAAAAAAACCCTAGAATACAATCAGTACTAATTAGGCTACTAATCTTAATAATAATAAAAAAAATTATAGGTAGAGTCCGCAAATAATACAATAATTTGATATGATAGAAGTTAATTAAGTAATAACAAAATAATCTTTATAATGACTATGTATTTATAGTCCCAAATTTTTAACAAAAATCCTAAATCCATTATCTACCAATAAGCATCCCTTTAAAAATATAATGGCTTTTAAAGAATTTATCATATCATATAATTCAGCTATATGAACCGCAAAAACATAAAATAACAAAATATCGAAGAAAATCAAACAATTAAATGTATCTCAAGTTAAACAATATATAATCAATAAAGTTTTGTCGAACAAACTCCAAAATAATATACACTGACCCAAATTATATCCCCTGATCGTACACAACACAATGTAATAAGTAATGGACTTGGCTTTAATGGATGTAAATCAGAATAGCAATTCAAAAATATTTAAATATATAGTTAGCATATGATCATTCATTATTAATCGCTTTGGATATTAACTAAATTATTAAAGAAAAGATACAGTATTTGATCAGACACTTGAATTAAAATAACTCTGATAACCATAGTAAAAAAAAATGGTACCCTTTAGCACATGGTAAAAGAATAACTCACTATATTTTCTACAAATAATAAAAATATATTCAATAATGCTGGCTCGTAATAAATAATATACGATAAATTTGGGTTCCTTGAAATTGATAATAAAAAAACTAAAGGAAATGCACTCTACTCCTACTCAGCCTAAACACCACGTGTCAAAACTAACCCAAAAGTTACTTATACCGAAAATTAATTAAATCTGGAGTGAAATAAAACAAACCGGAATTACCATAGATAATCATAAGCACAAGGTAACAAAATAAGTAAAAAGAAAATTAATAACTTACCCTGAGATGGTTTATAGGGGTTACTTTAAAAGAAATGTGCAGTCGGTGGCCTCAAATCCTGATTTTCAGGTGAATCTTCTGGCATAAAACAATACCTAAGCGTATTAAGAACCAACAAGCCGTGAAGATTCCTTCTGGAGAATAACCCCGAAATCCACAAACAAATGACCAAAATAAGGGGTTTTAAATCTCCAACCAGCCGAACACAATTTTCTTCGTAAAATAAAAATTCCAATTTTGTACTACGTGACACTGATAAAAATTAATCCAAAAAAAAGGCATTAGCCGACAAAAACTAATTTGCTTGGCTGCTATCTAAGTTGTATAAAAGAAAGTGAAGGCCTGTACACACGCATGATTTCAAAATAAAAGCGTAACCGTAAGGTTATAATTTTATTATAAATCCTTCTTTTTAACGAACTATTACCTAAAATTGTTGGTTTTAGCAAAATACAATACCATTTTTCTATATACCATTACCATTAAAATGAAGCAATAAAGTTATTTATAATACCAAAATGTTTAATAGTTGAAATTGAATGTGAACTGGGCATAATAAGAAGTCAGCTGTGGATATATTAACCGGACATTCCACTTGAATATACCAAAATTTTAGTAAAACGATAAAAATTATAATTGATGTATACGGGGTAGCTCAAAATTGTTAAATGTTAAAATCAACCCGTGACACACTTCGCCTAACAAAACAACACAATATCACTCATAGAACCCTATATACGGTGCGTCCATAAATTAACGCAAAAATTCTTTTTCCTACGACCACATATGAAAGTGCTAGTTTGCACACTTATTTGTACTTAAGAAAGTAGCTAATATCAATACACGTATTGAAAAGTAAATATCAATACACGTATTGAAAAGTAAAAAAATATAGTTCTATGACCTGTGACATTTACGTCATTTTATCAATAGTAAAAACACATGAATGTCAAAGCAAGGACCATTTAATTTTTTTTAAATCTTCTTTGTCTCAAATATTGTATTGTAATTGCCAATACAAATTTTTCTGTAAGAATAAAGAATAATGTTTCTTATAGGGTTTTAAATTAAAAAAAAACATATTTTTATTCAGTATTATTATTTTTATAAAAACACTTTAGAAAGAAGAACAGTTTATTCTTCTTTTTTATATTGTGTTTATGTTCCGTGCATGTGCCGAATGTGGATTTTTGAAGTTATGTTTGTGTTTCTGTTTACAATTATCTTTGTGTCTATTATTATTACATTACTTTTCAATTAATTTCACCGACTGACCATTTTACTTTTAATTTTTATAGAGCCCACAAAAAAAATTAAAATGTCATTTAGCTAATAAAGAATTTTGATGTGAATTATTTCTTTGATAAACTATCAAGAACATCCAGCATTATTCTAAATAATTGTATCTTACAGCTTTTATTAGTGATCCAAGCCCCTGGACTATAAAGATCTTTTTGTTTCACATTATTTTTTACCATTCTTTTTATTTGACAAAAGTGTCAAAAACATTGAAGCACAGTTACGTATTATTGTTAACGCTTTAGAGAAGGTACGTTCGGTACTGATGGTTGGTATTGCCGATAAGATGCGGACTCAACAAGAAGTATGCCGATTATTCCATGAAATGCACCCAGATCGTGAACCTATTTCACAATATACTGTAAGTAGAATAGAGCGAAAATACAGAGAATAAGGACATGTGAGGGATGCAGCAAAGCAAGGTAGGCCAAAAATTGATGAAAATATTCAACAAGACATAATTTTGTCGGCTGTAGAAAATCCACACTGTACAATGCGAGGATTATCTAGGGATTTTGGTATCAAACATTTTCAAAAAGGTAAAATACCATCCTTATAAACTACGTCTTTTCCATAAATTGGCTGAAGACTACTTTAACCGAAGAACTGAATTCTGATCAACCAAAATAACAATTTTATTGATAACTTTTTATTTTTGGACGAGGCAACGTTTTATTTGAACGGTCATGTTAACCTGCAAAACACCCTTTATTGGTCTGATGAAAATCCACACTGGATGCAAGAGTACCATACGCAAAGACCACAAAAAACTAACGTACGGGCTGGTATTGTGAGAAATACAATTATTGGTCCATATTTTTTTGATGAAAATTTAACAGGAGCATTATATCTGGATTTCCTACAAAACACATTAATTCCTGATCTGATCCAGCTTTTTCCTGATATTCAAATACCCATTAATATAGACCGCAGAATCTGGTTTCAACAGTATGGCGCACCGCCACATTTCGCAGTAACTGTGCTCGATTTTTTAAACACAACTTTTCCACAAAGGTGGATAAGAAGAAGGGGGCCAGAGGAAAGCCCTTCTAGATCACCTGATCTGAGCCCATTAGACATTTTTTGGTGCGATAGGCGAACAATTTGTCTTTATCGACAATAATGCGCGCCCGCACCGTGCGAGAATTGTAAATGATCACATTGAATATCACGGTTTTATAAAAATGAACTGGCCACCATGTTCACCCGATATAAAGGTTCATTTAAGAGGAATCTTCAATATAAGTTGTTAAATTACCTTCCAAACAAGGGAAGAAAGTTTCGCTCTATACTTTTCTAACGATATACATACCAAAAGAAACTATTGCCAAATAATAAGACCTTTCAACAAAAAGGCACCAGAAGTTGAAGAGCAGCAAAAAGGGGAAATAAAAAGTTTGTGCAAGAAATCATCAAAATAAGGTGAGTGTTATAATTATGAAACTTGCAAGAATCTTTTAAAGTTATTTACAATCTATATAGTATTATTATTTTTCCCTCCAAAACATTATAGGTTAAACTTTTTGGTTAAATGTTTAGTAATCAAATTGATTGTACTAACCCTTACTTTTTGGAAGTCCATCTTATTAAGAATAATGAAAAACTCTTCGTTTTACCAAAACTTCCAATATTTATTTAAAAAATTGCTTTATTAACTTTAATGACAGCCGTTTCGCTAGACTTAGCATCGTCAGATTGACATATTGAAGTTACATTTTGTTTGTTTGTAGCTAGGTACCTGATGTTTATTAGGTAGTTATAAGGCTAGACCAAGTATGGAAGTAATAAGACATAACAATATTAAAGCCTAGATGTTATGAGCCCTGAGGGATTATCTTGGATGTACTTCCCTCTAAGATCAATATAACTGTGCAATGATATAGAAAAACCAGGAAAAAACTATATCATGCTGATCTTTACAATAACTTAATATATTTGTGTTACAATTACGTCTTATCTATGTATAAAATGAAGACTCAATCAAAGCAAACACTTTAAAAGTGGAGAACTTCCCAGATTTATTTGTTCATTAACAACTTTAAATTGTGGATCTGCTAGATGTCTTTTTATTTCAAGTTCTTCAAGGAAATCTAAATTTTGTTTTTTATTACAAATGTGTAGTATTTGGATGTCATTGATTTGTAAGAGTGAGGTTGGATGTTCAAGTAGGTGTTTTGCATAATTTGACTTATCTATTTGTTTTAATCTATATGCTCTTAAATATTCGTTAAATCTCACTTCAAAATTTCTTTGTGTTTGACCTATATATACAGCATTACACTTTGGACAATTAATTTTGTAAACACCAGATTTTTTTAATTTAGGTAATTTTGTTTTTACATTTAACAATTTTGTACCAATATTATTTTGTGTTTTAAATGATATTAATGCTGATGTTGCCGAAGATATTATTTTTGAAATTTTATTGGAAATAGTTCCACAATATGTAATATTTTTATAACTTTTAATACTAAGGTAGCTAAAAAATTAAATACTATTCTAAATAATTATGGTTACACATCTAAATATTCAGTACAAAATTCATTAGATTTGATAAAAAAATTAGATAAATGTAAATTACAAAATAATACTAAGTTAGTTTCATTTGATGTAACTAATATGTTCTCTAAAATACCTCCTAAAGAATGTATAGGGCTCATAACATCTAGGCTTTAATATTGTTATGTCTTATTACTTCCATACTTGGTCTAGCCTTATAACTACCTAATAAACATCAGGTACCTAGCTGCAAACAAACAAAATGTAACTTCAATATGTCAATCTGACGATGCTAAGTCTAGCGAAACGGCTGTCATTAAAGTTAATAAAGCAATTTTTTAAATAAATATTGGAAGTTTTGGTAAAACGAAGAGTTTTTCATTATTCTTGTTTAGTAATCGGCAATTAAAATATTGAATTTGATCACTTTTATTTATTAAAATAGAAAAATAATGAATCTTACAGTTTCTTTTACATTGTAAATATGTTATTTGTCAGATATTATTTTTAAAATACCTTTTTATTCCATTTTTAATCAAGTTTTATATTATTGTTAATGACAGTTATTCATTGTTTTGCTTGTGGTTTTCATCATTAAATTTTAACTAATTTCCACAAAAATCTGATAAATTGAGTATATAGATACGTTCTTCATAATTCGTTCTATCGATTAGTAAAATCTGCCTGAAAATTCGCGAAGCAGGTGTTTAATTTATTTATATTTATTTATTTATATTAATTTATTGGTAACAAACAGACGCAGCGGAGTACCATACCTTGTAAATTGTTGTATCATTAGCCCAACAATATGATTTGTTTAATTATTTAGCCCTAAAATGGCGCTTATTTCTTTAACAGAAATCATTAGACTATTAATATCTTTCAAATAGTAAAAAATAATTTAAGAAAAACCAATAAATTTTAAATACATCGTTCGATATATTCGTAAATAAATTTACGTTTATTAAGACAAATACAAGCAGTTTTGGCATCGACTTATTAACATTCTAAACAAAACAGTAATAAAAACTAATTGACTATCGTAAAATCTTTTCTGAAGAATAAATTTAACTTATTTCTACCCAATTTGTCCGACTTTGCTTTGCATGTCTGTCTAGTCTCAGTATATTTTAAAGAAGAAAAAAAAGAGATGCAATTTTAGTTGTATGATGCCAATGTAATGTCTAGTCTTTCGCAGATAGTAGGCGTGCCTCAAATCCGCCAAAATTAGTAGATCCGGATAATGGTATTATAAATTGGAGTCTTTTGCATGAAAAGCTTCAATGTTGCATAAACATCCCCCCTATGCGAGCATCGTCATCAACTTTGACAAACTGTTATGTGTTTGGTTGATATCCAGATACTGCAAATATGTTTCGTATAATTTTGTTCGACGACATAATTCTCAAGAAAATTCAAAATGAAAAAAGATAATAGCTAGGAGTCGGAGGAAATGCTAACTATTTTATTGGACTCATTAAGCGATTATAATGTTAAAGTACAATGCATATTATTACAAGAGTATTTCATTATTTCATTAAAAAACAAAAATTTGCAGTAATAGTGTATTTTAACAGTAAATAATTCTTACATTTTAAGTAAAAAACTGTTTCTAGACACTTCCAAATAAAAAATTAAACAAACGTACTGCACACAAGAAATTTTAAAATGTAAATAATACAAATAGGGTTTATCAAAATTTATTCATTTTTTGTTTTTCAACAAAAAGGCGATTTAAACTGTGAATATTTTGGGCTTTTATTCGAAGTTTGTCTGAAAAGTTTCTGACCTAAGAAATATACTAGACATTTTTTCTTCAAATTAATTTTTATTTTTCTACATAGTCTCCTTGTAAGTCTATACACTTCTCCCAGCGATGCTCCCATATCTTCAACCCGTCCAAATAGTACTCGGTGTCTTTCTCTGCAAAATAGTTGTTTACGAAGGTGATGGCCTCCTCATTCGACGAAAATCTCTGTCCTCCGAGCGCTACTTTTAGCTTGGAGAACAAAAAAAGTCGCTTGGGGCTAAATCTGGTGAGTAAGGAGGGTGGTCAAGCAGTTCAAACCGTAATTCGTGGATTTTCGCCATGGTAACCGCTGAGGTGTGAGACAGCGCATTGTCTTGGTGAAACAAAATTCTTTTTTTCTGCGAGGCCGTTTTTCCGCAATTTCTGCCTTCAGCTTGTCAAGTAATGTTGTGTAGTATGCTCCTGTAATGGTTTTTCCTTTTTGAAGATAATCGATTAAGATAGCGCCATGACTATCCCAGAAAACAGTTGCCATCACTTTCCCAGCCGAAGGAACAACCTTTGCTTTTTTTGGAGCCGATTCCCCCTTCGCAGTCCATTGTTTTGACTGTGTTTTTGTTTCTGGAGTATAATGGTGTATCCAAGTTACATCTACAATAATTAATCGGCGCCAAAATCTGATTTATCGCGCCTAAACTGCGCCAACAGAGAATTGAAAATGTTCATTATAACACAATTTTTGGTCCAAAGTGAGCTAACGTGGCACCCAACGCGCGGACAGCTTTCTCATGTCTAAATCTTGATTCAATATGTTCTTTGGACATGTTTATAGCCTCTGCTATCTCTCTAATTTTAATTCGACGGTTGTCTAGTACAATTTGGTGAACTGGAGCGTTATTATCGTCTTTGATTTGCGTAGGCGTATTGCCTTTCAAAAACAAATATTTAATGACAGCTCGATAATCGATTTTTTCCATTTTCATAAAAACACTCACATCGACTCACTCAAATGATTGTCAAACAACTACTGCGCTTGCAAAATGGCTGAAATTTTAGTGGGTACTTTTCAAAGCATGCGCAAACACATTCTCCAACTTTTGTTTACGAGTGCTGCCATCTTCATGTTGAGATCGGAAACTTTTCAGACAACCCTCGTACATCTATAGTATACCATACACTCATATAAAAATATTCTGAAAAATGTTAAATTTTATTTTACACCATAATTCAATTTTTAAAATTATGCCATACTTTTTTTGACATTGTTGCATTAATTATACTGTTGAACGAAAAAATTATTAATCCAATTGTTTACTGGATACTTATTTGATGTTAACCTATACTTTATGTATATTTATATTGTTTTTTCATGAAATAGGGTTGTATTAACTTCAAAAAAGCTTAATCTGTTTTATCAAATAAAAGTAAAGTACATCTTTGTTCTTGTTCAAATAAAAGTGAGTATGTGTTAAAAATTTTAAATTGTTTTTTGTAAATTAATGTAGAAATTTCAAAACATTTTAGGACTAATGTCTGATGATTTTTAGATAAATCGAAACGTCACAACAAGCAGTATTATTATTGTTTATAATTTTTAATCCATTATTGACCGAAACCCAGGACTTCCTAAACTAAATTAACCTATACTAACTAAACTAAAATTCATTTAAATTATCCCAAGGTCGCAAGGCGAGTTCCCTGTTTCTTTATTTAAATGTTTCTTTAAATTTCACTATTTCTATTTTCGTGATCGTCTTCTTACTACTATATCTGCGTTGTTAATTTAAGAAATTTAATTACACAAGAATAATTAACGGGCAAATTTGCACCGTGAGATTAATTTCACGTTATGCTACCGGTCTCTTTGTGCTTTTTCTTTCGGTTTGACTTTTTTCTTTATTTATTTTAAAATTATGCAACGGAAAGTTTCATTTTATTTTGATTGCGTTTCAATCTTTGGACGATAGGAGTAAATCTAGCATTGAATTGGAAATCAATCTGCGTCAAATATTTGTATGGGAATTTAAATAAGGAAAATTGTTTTGTTCTAGCAGATGAACGTTGTTTAAGCTTTTTAAGAAATTAATCTGACTCATTGTCGGATGATTACGACGAAATGGAAGCCGATAATTAAAGGAGTAAATGCTTTTTGCATTAATTTATATTTAATTCTTACTTTTTAATACGTAGCATATTTTTATTTTACTTTGAATTATGCTTTAAAAAAACTTCGGTTCTACGGTCATGGAATCTATTCAGCTACCTGTTGTGACAATATTATCTAGGGTTTCTATTGTGTTTGGATTCGTTAATCCCTAATTACAGGGTGGACTGTTTGAAAAATAACAACTATGAATATGTTTCAATAGAAATGTAAACTAATTTTAGTTATTTTTCATGAACCACCCTTGCTTGGGCTTTGAAGTATTTCCATTTATAGTGAATTCACTGTGCTGGCAACTCCAAACAAATGAACCATAATAAACTATTAATTTGACAATAAGACGTTTGGCATTTCTTTTTCTCGCTTAAATGAAACATTTAAATGTAAATGAGGATTCAACGAGGCCCAAAGCGTTTAAGAAAGTTTAATATTGAGGTAAATTATCAATTTCGCATTCACCTCTTGCCATGCCGTGTCCATAAATACAAATCCTGGATGGTAATATGCGGTGCGAATGTGGGGACATTAAGTCGAGGCAAGTGGCACATTACGTCACATTCTGACATTCCCAGACTGACTCTACCGCGCGTTTTAAATGATGATGACGGTGATGATTCATGGAAGAATTCCGATTTTTATAAACAGAACTTTATGTTAAAATAAAAGTTGGTAGTATTAAATCTCCGGTATGTCGAAGTTTTCCTTTAATTTTCCGCTACATTTATTTTTTTTAAGCAGACGACGAGGTATCGACCTTAAAAAAGTTTCTTTTCTAATTCGGAATTTCATATTTCACGTGTCGCGACGGTTAGAGATTAATTTTCTGACAACGCACGGCACCTATCATGTCGTTTGGTCGGTTGGACCTACACTAAGAAAAACGTTGCTCCTTTGCAGGAATTTTATTGTAAATATTCATTTTTTTAAGAAATAAATACTACTGAAAATAAATTCAGATAAGATGCAGTCAATATAAAACTGAAAAGTAGAAAGTTGTTTCTACCTGCACCCAAGGTAATTCAATGTCCGTTGGGGCATATAGCCCTGGAAGTAGTTGTTTTTTCATAGAAAACGGTCAAGCTTTGTATAGAAACTATTAAGTTTCCTTACCCTGGGTGCAGGTGGAAACAATTTTCTACTTTTCAGTTTTGCAAATACAGAAACAGAATCTGGGAATTAAATATAATAAAACAATAAAGGAGTTTGCTTGATTACTGGTATTTCCTGTTTTGTTAAAAAGTTGAATGCTCTGGTCTCTCAGGTTAAATCAACTACATACGTTATTTGGTCTATTTACATACTTTTAGTCAGTTGAAAAATATAAAAGCTTTAAGTACGGGTGAAATACCTTCAGGATTAAAGGAGTAATTATATTGGCATAGTTATCTGTACAGTTTTTACCTATTCGTGACAAAAAATGTTAACAAAACCCAAAATATTGATACTTAGTGAAGAAATTTGAGGTCTGCATTCAGCTAATTAAAAATAAAACCATTATTTAAAGTGTGAAACATTATTATTATCACAATTTTATGTATTAACTATCTCGAACAAACTTATAAATAATTTCAAAATTTCACCCTGTAAAATTCATAATAGACCCTACGTGGTATAAAAAAATTCATGTTTATAGTGTATTTGAAAATCAAGAGAGAGAAAATTCTCAGAAATGTGTTGCAGTTATCAGTGTTAAAGGCAGTAAACCATAGACGTGCGTTTTCAAAATTAAATTAATATGGAAATAGAAATATTTAATTTGTTTTAGTTATTTATACCTAGATTACCAATTTTAGATAGATAAACACAATTCGTAAGTAGTAATTTAATTTGGGTAAAATGAAGAAAAAGTCAATATTATTTTAGGCATATGTTTATTTACAAAATATGTATATAATATGTACAGATAATTACAATTACTTATAAATTAATATGAGGAGCTAAAAAAACAATTAAGTAGGTATATGAGAAAAAAAAACCAACCGCAAGGATAAAATTTGACGAGCAACATGCAAAAAATACTACAATATTAAATCTTAAAAAATAAAAATCTAAAAATAAAATTAAACTACATAAATTAATAATTTTAAAGTTATGGTTCCTCGCACTCTGTGTCAGAAGATTCACCATCTGATTCTAGAGAAATTACAATGGGCTCTATAGTAATATCAATTATGTTATCTAGCTCCCACATTTTTTTTTCTATTTCTGTAACGTGTCTAATACATTTTTGCCAATTTTCACTTGTTACTTCAGATATTGCCTTATTGAAGAGATTTTCAACATTCTGCCCTCAGCATTTTATTGTCAAAAGTTAAATTTTTAGAAGATAACCATTTTGCAATTTCATCCTTTTTCCATTTAGTGGTTGGTAAAGGTTCAAGTAATCTGGAGTGGTAACTTGCGTTGTCCATTACAATAATCGATTCTTTTGGTATGAATTGAATCATCTGTTCAAAATATTCCTCAAACACGTCTCCATTCATTTCTTCGTGATAATCAACGGTTTTTTTTATTCAAATAAGAGTAAACCATTTGTACTACCTATATGACAAATAATTAATCTTTTACCTTTTCCTATAGGTTCCTTAAAACCAGTAGTATATCCTTCTAGAAAAGCTTGATGGGATGATTTTATATTTTTGTCTTTCCTAACTCTTCCTACACAATGTCCTTCATTAACCCATGTTTCATCTAAATAATAAATGTTTTTATTTTGAGCTTTAACTTGTTGTATACTTCTGAGGTACTGTCTTCTCCAAAATACAATTTCTTCAGAATCAATTAGCATTGAGTGTCTGCCCATTTTTAAATTTAAAGTTTAACTCATGTAACGTTTTCCATAGTTTATCCCGGCTTATTGTGGGTAAATCAACTTGTTGTATTCTTCTGAGGTACTGTCTTCTCCAACATACAATTTCTTCATTCGTAATGGTTTGCAAAACTTTATCTAAAGTTGGTATTTGCTTGTTTATAAAAAATGAGTGAACAAGCTTACGAATAGCATTTTTAAAAAACTCGTCCACGTTGACTTTTAATAGTTTTTGTCTACCTGGTTTCGGCTTTGGTGAGGTTACTCCACCTGATTTTTCCTCCTTTAGAACTCTATATATTGTAGATTTTCCATATCCCATTGCCTTAGATGTTGTTTCAACTACACTGTCAATAGTGTTTGAGGGATTTTGATGTTTAAAATAGTGGTACACATCCACTACAGCACTCTTTTCATTGAGCGATAAATGGTCTAGTTTTAATTTTTTCACTGGCGTATACTCACAAACTGCTTCCATTTTTAGTCACTACTATTTGTCACGTTTATCGAAAATCAAATAACTGCATTTCTAGAAACTTGAGCAGTATTTAAGTCAAAATATCTGTCATTAGAAGCTGTTGCCATTCGGAGGTCGTTAAATAACAATTATCCCTTTCTAATCTGGTTACGCCTATGACGCACGTTAATCCTCTTAGGCCTACTGTAGTAACAATGAAAGATCATAAAATAATGTGATAGTCCAAGAAACAATTCAGAATGCATTACAAATATTGAAGTTTTACCGCACGTACTGTACTATAGTTTTGCATACCGAATTAGTTTTTATTCTGGGAATTTACTCTCTCTTGATTTTCAAATACAGTATAATTAAAAAATAAGAAAAATAAAGAAGATATTTTAAAGGAGCTATAACTGTTTAGTTATTTTAAAACAAATATAAAGTAAAACATATATAAAATTCAAAATAATAGCTAGTTAGCTGGTTAATTATACCTGAGTATGACGGGATATAGACAGTTTATATTCACATATTGTCCAGCTTTGTTCACACCTTTATTATCTTTGTTTTTGTTTTGTTAAAATGAATTTATATTTTTCCACAGCGATTCTACTTAACGCAAATAAATGAAAATGTGTTCGACCGCAATAAAGGTGACAAAGTTGACAAAAACAAAAAACAATTTTTCTAATGGGGTTTCTTAGTGTATCTATCTATCTCTGCTTCCGGATAACCGTCGTCTGTCTCCATCCTACTTCGAAGCACCTTTCATCAATCCCCCGAGTTTTCCTAACAGGAAAAGTCGGCCTAGCATAGCCGGGCTCTACTCATTTGTTTTTAGCTGATTTGTCTGCTTCTCATCGCGCGGCGGCTGACTGTTAGGCCTCGGGCTCGTGCTGGAAAAACACTGTGTTTTGTGTGACACCTCCAAGTGACATCCAATTTCCAAGAAGTCATCATCCGCTAGAGTTTCTGATGTCTAGAAAGCCCCGCGGTAATAGAGAACGAGAAAGATGATGAAAAATAAAAAAAGACGGAAAAATGAAGGTTTAATAAAAGCACCTACGTTGATAGGTTGATGATTACGGCCTAAAAAATATTTTCATCTGTTTTCTTCTCTATTATTTACGACGTAAAAAATAAATACATATAGATAGAGGTACGTATGAAGTTTACTAGAAATTTTGTAAGTCAACCAAAATATGAATCCAACAAGAAAATCAACATAAACACAAGTTTAATGTTTACAAAGTATCATCAACATGGCTTTATTCCTCTTGACAAGGTCCTGATACCTCCTCTAATTCCCAATCCTGATGTATTTACTCACTCACGACTAGAGTAAGGTAACTAACTACACTAAATAGCGATGTGCTTAAATCACAATTTATAGTACAGTCATCGAGAATAAGCTAAATGTTAGCAGCTTTAATTCTTGTATTTTGTTAAAAGTTAAAGTTAAATTATTTTAAAATAAACTCTTTTCACCATTTTCACGACAGTTATTTCTAGTAAAAACCTCAAATTGAGAGAGTTTAAATCTTCTGCTTTCTATTTTCTTTTTTGTTTGTTTTCAGTCACTTCTACTTCTTGGTTTTTTCACCTACAAGAAAGTATTTTGCAAAATGTGATAACTGGTTGTTGGCATCTATAAAGAACATGAGGCGAAATACATTGGATAAGCTTCAGACTAATGCTAGAAGAAACAATTAACTTGCCCTTGAGAACCAAGAAAGACATCAGGATGCAAAGACACAATAGGAGTTAGGGCACTGGTTTATAAAAGAAGGAAACCATGGAATTGGTTCCAAAGTGAAGATTTCCAAGATAAAAAAGAAATATAAATAATTTCACCCAACAACTAAGCATAGACATAAAAGTACTAAAAGAAGAATCAATTAGATCTTCGCGAAAGAAATTAAGCATAATATAAACTCAAGAAAAGTTCCTTGCTTTGATTTAGTATCATGACAAAATGTTAAAACAACCAGAAACAGTAATTTTACCAAAACAAGGAAAACCTCCTCCAATATCTCTGCCGCCTTTTATAACAGGTCGGCTGAAAAGTCCCAGGTCTGACCTATAGATGACGACACTAGAATTAAATCCATTTCAGTTTTACATAGTATCAACCTTCAAAAGATTCGTGTAAACATTTGACACCTGTCGGACTATTAGTTTGTGAGATATTGCATTTTTAGTGAAGCAACTTTTGTTATTTTCAAAAAGATGGAAAAAAAGAATTTCGTGTGCTTATTAAATATTGTTATTTGAAAGGAAAAAAATACAGTTGAAGCAAAAGCTTGGCTTGATAATGAGTTTCCGGACTCTGCGCCAGGAAAATCAACAATCATTGACTGGTACGCAAAATTCAAGCGTGGTGAAATGAGCACCGAAGACGGTGAACGCAGTGGACGCCCAAAAGAGGTGGTTACCGACGAAAATATCCAAAAAATCCACAAAATGATTTTGAGTGACCGTAAAGTGAATATGATCGAGATAGCTGACACTCTAAAGATATCTAAGGAACGTGTTGGACATATCGTTCACGAATATTTGGGTATGCGGAAGCTCTGTGCGAAATGGGTGCCGCGCGTGCTCACAATCGACCAAAAACAGCAACGAATTGATGATTCTGAGCAGTGATTGCAGCTGTTAAGTCGTAATAAATCTGATTTTTTGCGTCGATATGTGACTATGGATGAAACTTGGCTCCATCACTACACGCCTGAGTTCAATCGACAGTCAGCTGAGTGGACTGCGGCCGGTGAACCGCCACCAAAGCGTGGAAAGACTCAACAGTCAGCTGGCAAAGTTATGGCCTCAGTTTTTTGGATACACACGGTATATTGTTCATCGACTGTTTGGAAAAGGGAAAAACAATCAACAGCGACTATTACTGTGCATTATTGGAGCGATTGAAGACCGAAATCGCGGAAAAACGGCCCCATATGAAGAAGAAAAAAGTGTTGTTTCATAAGAGACAATGCACCGTGTCACAAATCATCGAAAACGATGGCAAAATTGCATGAATTGGGCTTCGAATTGCTTCCTCACCCACCGTATTCTCCAGATCTAGCCCCCAGCGACTTTTTCCTTTTCTCTGACCTGAAGAGAATGCTCGCGGGAAAAAAATTTGACTCTGATACTGAGGTAATCGCCGAAACTGAAGCCTATTTTGAGGACAAACCGAAGGAGCACTACAAAAATGGTATCGAAAAGTTGGAAGGTCGCTATAATCGCTGTATCGCCCTTGAAGGCAACTATGTTGAATAAAAAAAATGCATTTTGTCAAAATATTGTGTTTTACTATGGTAGACCGGGGACTTTTCAGCCGACCTGTTACCTAAATTATATGAAACACTTCTTCTTTGAAGATTGCAACCAATTATAGAAAGGAATAATTCCAAATAATCAGTCAAGCATTAGGGGTTATTTCATGAGTTAGATTTTATTATTCCAAAACCATTCACAGAATTAATTAACCCGACAAATATGCCAGACTTATGCAAGATTATGCTTATTCTGTTCTTAAAGAAATAAAATCCGGAATGCCACAGGGTAGTGTCTTGGACCCAGTCCTATATCTCATTTACACATGTGACTTACCAAAATTCGATAATTATTTCGTTGGTGACACTGCGATCAGTGGGTAAAATAATGCAAAATGTACAAATTCCAACAAATCTGTAGAAGATTTTACTTAATGAAGGAAAATCAGTCAAATATCTGGGATCAACACTAGAGACGAAGTTTAGCTATAAAACGCATGAAAGAAGACTTCATGTGAAAACTACAATCAAAGGAAAACACTGAAGAGGACCATACCTCATGAGTTGGTGTAGTGTACTACTAGAGAGCGCAAACAAAATTCGTGGGTTACGTCGAATGCTAAATCTACTAATAGGCGATTTTGATTGGTCAAGCCATCGATATCGAAATAGATTAATAAACTGTTATTTATTCTGTATTTTAAATACCTATGTATGAAGTGACTGTTTTATCCCTAGAGAAAATTTTGCTTGTACTATTTGTTCGTACAGCTAAACTACAAATGTTGTTTGTAGATCGCCAAACATGGATTCACTTCTAATCGATGGGGTAATCCATCAAACGGTCGGTCGGAAGCTTTGTCCGATACCGACTTCGGAATCGAGGGATTCTCCACCTCGTCGGTCACGTCCATTGACGAAATGCATCACCTTCTTACAGTGTAGGTGTATATAGTATTCGATGTTTACGTGAGCTTAATTGGACCTGGATAGTCTCCAGATTGATTACTTTCGAGATTTTGTTGTTTTAGAGGGAGAAGATCCATTAGGGATTGTTTTTAAATAGACTGACACTTTATTGATTCGAGACAATCTAAAACTGTGCTTTTTACCGTTAAAACAAACAGGAGAAGATTTTTTTATTCTGCTTTTCGATCATTCAGTCATAACAATATGAAAAAGTCTAAATTATGAAATAAAATCATTTTTTAAAGAATAGATAACTTTAAAGATACATCCTGAAGCAGGTTTTTGAGATATTTTTAACAGTACTATAGCTGTTTTTCTCTAGAATGCTAAGTTTGTGGAAGCCAAGAATTGTAATCTAAATTTGTAACCGATATCTATCCAAGAACAATAAATAACTGCACAGTTAAACTAAACTTCCACTATTTATTCGAAAAATTCGCTTTAAAATTCAATTACAGCTGTTTCGCTATAACTAGCATCGTCAGATTGACATATTGAAATTACATGTTGTTTGTTTGTAACTAGGTACTTGATGTTGATAAGGAGTTAAGGCTAGACCAAGTAAGGAAGTAATAAGACATAACAATATTAAAGCCTAGATGTTATTAGCCCTAAGGGATTATCCTGGATGTATTTCCCTCTAAGATCAGTATAACTGTGCAATGATATAGAAAAACCAGGAAAAAACTATATCATGCTGATCTTTACAATAACTTAATATATTTATGTTACAATAATGTCTTATCTATGTATAAAGTGAAGACTCAATCAAAGTAAACAGTTTAATAGTGGAGAACTTCCAAGATTTATTTGTTCATTAACTACTTTAAACTGTTGATCTGCTAGATGTCTTTTAATTTCAAGTTCTTCTAGAAAATCTAAATTTTGTTTTTTATCACAAATGTGTAGTATATGAATGTCATTGGTGTGTATAAGTAAGTTTGGATGTTCCAGTAGGTGTTTTGCATAGTTCGACTTATCTGGTTGTTGTAATCTATATGCTCTTAAGTGTTCATTAAATCTTACTTCAAAATTTCTTTGTGATGGACCTATATATACTGCATTACATTTTGGACAATTAATTTTGTAAACACCAGATTTTTTTAATTTTGGTAATTTTGTTTTCACATTTAACAATTTTGTTCCAATACTATTTTGTGTTTTAAATGATATTTAATATTGGAAATATTTCCACAATATGTAATACTTTTATAGCTTTTAATTTCTTTAGTTTGTTTTGGAAATATTAGTTCTAGTGACACTTTTTGTTCTTTCTTATTAATTAATTTATTTATCAAATGTATTGGATAGCCATTAGATGTAGCTATTTGTTTTATGATCTCAATTTCTTTATTAAAATTATTTTTGTTTATTGGAATTGAAAATGCTCTATGTATCATGGAATTATAAGCTGCTAATTTATGTGATAGTGGATGATTTGAATTATATGGTATGGTTACATCTGTTTGTGTAGGTTTTCTGTATATTGAATAATTTAATCAATTATTAACTTTTTCAATTCTTAAATCTAGAAAATGAATTGAATTATTTTCTTCAACTTCTAAAGTAAAATTAATTTTAGGATGCAAGGTATATAATTAAAAAATATATCTAACTGCCGTTCGCTACCTACAAAACCTGCTAACACATCATCAACATATCTATACCAAAATGCAATATTGTTTTTATAACTAGAATTAAAGATTTTGTTTTCTAAATTATCCATAAATATATTTGCCAAAATTGGAGAAATAGTGGAAGTTTAGTTTAACTGTGCAGTTATTTATTGTTCTTAGTAAGATGAACTTCCAAAAAGTAGAGGTTAACACAATCAATTTTGATATCTATCCATTTATATCTAATAGATATCCATTACATTTGATAAATAAATTAATTAATGAAAAATGTCACTAAAACTTATATTTCCTAAGCAAACTAAAGAAATTAAAAGTTATAAAAATATTACGTATTGTGGAAATATTATCAATACAATTTCAAAAATAATATCTTCGGCAACATCAGCATTAATATCATTTAAAACACAAAATAACGTTGGTACAAAATTGTTAAATGTGAAAACAAAATTACCTAAATTAAAAAATCTTACAAAATTAATTATACAAAATGTAATGCTGTTTATAGAGGTTAAATACAAAGAAATTTTGAAGTGTTCAATGAACACACAACAACCAGATAAGTCAAACTATGCAAAACACGTTCTTGAACATCCAAACTCACTCATAGACACCAATGACATTTAAATACTACACATTTGTGATAAGAAACAAAATTTTGATTTCCTTGAAGAACTTTAAATAAAAAAACATCTAGCAGATTAACAATTTAAAGTTGTTAATGGACAAATAAATCTTGGAAGTTCTCCACTAGTAAACCTTTTTTGTTTTATTGGGTCTTTAATTTTTATACATAGATAAGACGTAATTGTAACACAAATATATTAAGTTATTGTTTTGTCTTAGAGGGATAATCCCTTAAGGGAAAAAAACAAAATGTAACTTCATTTGTCAGCTCATCAGTCCTTTTGCTACATATTTGTAGTATTATTTATCTGTAACTAATTTATATAGCAGTTGATGGCCATTCAAAAATTAAAATTGACGTGTCTTATGATTTTTTTTTAAAGTCGTCTGTTTCTGAAATAATGAATTTATTCCATACATTTGCATCATACTGTATGCTGAGTTATGTGACCAAGTCACAGTATTAGTTCAAAACACTGTTTCTGGACTAGTTGTTCTGGAAGTCTGCGAGTCTAAAAAACCTGTTTTCGAAAGTATACTTTACATCAGAACATCTCGAGAATGTTAAGGCATGCCTCGGATCCATGGTCTCTTATAATTTTAATTAAAATCATTCTATTTTTCAGTTAATAGCCTCTGTAGGTCCTGAACTTGCATCACATGTTTAGATCTTACCCTTTACCTACTAAATATAATTCCAAACTGTCCATATGATTTTTTTTGGATTCTATGCCAGTTGGTTCAAAATTAGGATATTATCCTGCAGAAGGTATTTTCAAAATACCGAGAGAACGTGCATTATCCTGCTTAAAGGAAATTATCATGTAAAACAAGCCCATTACCACTGCTATATCTCGTATATTATTCGCTAAATCAGTTATATGTAATCAGATTATCACCAATTTATTATTTTAATTATGCCGATATCGAATAGAAACAAACGAACCACGAATATGTAATGCGATTCTCGTTATAATCATTTGCATACTCATGAGAGGACGAGGAAGATCCTTCATATGGTTCGAACATGACAAACAGGCACCTATACCACCTATACATGTTTTAGCATTCAGCGACAGAGCAAGTGATTATTTTCATCTGCAGTTAGACATATAAACTGTTTTATTTAATATATATTCGTCACAAACAGTATCGCATAATTTTAAAAATTGAATTATTGTGTAAAATAAAATATTACAATTTTCAGAATACTTTACTATGAGTGTATGGTATCCTTTAGATGTATAAAAGCCCAAAATATTCACAGTTTAAATCGCCTTTTTGTTGAAAAACAAAAAATTAAAATTTTAATAAATCCTATTTGTATTATTTACATTTTAAAATTTCTTATGTTAGTCCGGTCATTATACGATATTGAAATAACAAAAATTCCGACAGAGCTGATTTTTGGTAAATACCTTTATTTTACTATAAAAATGAAAAATTAAAAAGTCCCCATCTGTCCTATATGTGCTTCAGAAGTTATTCGGGGTCAAAGGTCAAAATTTTAGGTTTTTTGAGTTTTTCTCAAAAACCGTAAGTTTTTTTGAAAAAATACCTCAGACCAAATTTGTAGATCTCAAAATTCTCTATAAAAATGGTCCCTACAATTTTTTCTATAAGTATAACCGTTCCTCAGATATCACGATTCTAAGAGTCACGTTATAAATAAACCACGTTAAAAAAAATGCGCTGAGTACACTACCTCACAGGTGGTGTGGAAACGTGTGCACATTATACAGGGTGTTTCTTAAATAATCTAAAATATTATATGGGGCGCTTGGTTACTCAATTTTAAGACGAAAAGTTCATATAAACATGTGTGATAGGTGTTGTCGTTTATGAGATACAGGGTGTTGTACGTGAAATTAATTTTTCTTGGTGACGCTACTGATTTATATTTTTTATTATTTTATTATAAGCAACATGTGTTAAACATAAAGAAAAAATAATACATTTCAGAGCAAATGTTCAAAATGTCCACCTCCAGCTAAAATGCAAGAATCCGCTCGATGTCTAATGAATTGTCGAATACGTTCGAAGATACCAGGATTGTTACGAATAACATTACAGCCGTCTATGATACGATTTTGAAGATCTTGTACGTTTAATATCAGTGTTGTGTAAACAAGCGATAAATATCCCCACACACAAAAATCCAGAGGATTGTGTCCAGGTGATCTAGGGGGCCACGGGTGTGGAGATCCTCGTCCGATCCAATGGCCTGGAAAAACATTTAAAAACTCGCGTACAATCACTGAAAAATGTGGAGGAGCTCCGTCATGCATGAACCACATGCGCCTTCTAATAATAATAGGTACATCTTCCAAAAGAAGTGGAAGTTCATTTTCTAGAAAATGTTGGTATGTCTCACCGGTTAACCGTACAGGAAGGAAAAATGGTCCAATTAAATAATCATCGATGATGCCAAGCCAAACATTGACCGAAAATGTTTGTTGAAATCGTTTTACACTTATGGTATGTGGATTTACATCTGCCCATATGTGGTCATTATGAAAATTCATAATCCCATGTCTAGAAAAGTTGGCTTCATCCGTAAATAGAATATTGGCCACAAAATTCGGATTGTTCGCGATTTCACGTAAAATCCATTGACAATACTGTATGCGTAATGGATAGTCAGTAGGTAACAAATGTTGAACACGTTGAACGTGATATGGATACAATAAATTATCTTTTAGAATATTCCAAACAGTTTTGTTACTAACATTTACTTCATCTGCAACTTTTCTTGTACTCGTTTCTGGATGTTGGTCAATAATTTGAAGAATCTGGTTTTCCAATTTCTCACAGTTCTGGGTCGTCCAATAATATTCTTCGATTTAGCAAAAGTTCCAGTTTCTTGTAAACGAATATGTAACTTAGTAAACGTATCTGAACATGGTAAACGATTATTTGGATAACGCTGGGCATACGTACGTCTAGCTTCTAAGGCATTACCATTCGCTAATCCGTACATAAAATGCATATTAGCCATTTCAACATTAGTAAACACTGGCATAGTTATTAACTAAACACAGAGTCAATCAAATAAAAATGTACGATTTTTGCGTTGGTTTTCAAATTTGACACTTGTCAACATTATTTCAAAGGCCACTTAGAATAAGCATGTTTTTGCGTATTACTTCTAAAAACCAGTAGCGTCACCGGGAAAAATTAATTTCACGTACAATCAGAACTGACTTATTACAATAAATTCAACACCCTGTATCTCATAAACGACAACACCTACCGCACATGTTTATATGAACTTTTCGTCTTAAAATTGAGTAACGAAGCGCCCCATATAATATTTTAGATTACTTAAGAAACACCCTGTACATAACGTGACTCTTAGAATCGTGATATCTGAGGAACGGTAATACTTATAGAAAAAATTTTAGGGACCATTTTTATAGAGAATTTTGAGATCAACAAATTTGGTCTGAGGTATTTTTTCAAAAAAACTTACAGTTTTTGAGAAAAACTCAAAAAACCTAAAATTGGAGTTAATTGTGTTTCGTAAGGGATTACTGACAGCTGATCGGTATATAAGGAAGGTTCTTGAAGAAAATGTAGTGCCATTTGTTCCAATCAATGGAGATAATTTTATTCTAAAGCACGACAACGAACGTTGCCAGAATTACAATGGAATACCTTCAAGAGGTTGGTATCCAAGTTTTAGATTGGCCAGCAGTTAGTCCAGACCTAAACCCAATTGAACATGTTTGGGACTACCTGGACAGGCGCATAAGAACTCGTAATATCGCTCCAGACAACATTGATGAGCTGGAAAATGTTTTGATAGAAGAATGGGAAAATTTGGATTTGGATTACATAAGTGACCTGATAAGAGAGATGTTATTAGAGCCAGAGGCTGCAATGGTAGCTGTTTTGTTACATTCCTGTTCGGACTGACTGTATGGTTTGAAATTAAAAAATTGTCTTTACAATTCTGATTCAAATTACAATTATTATTTTTATATTTGCATGCAATTTTATTGATAAAGTTGCAGAGACCAATTTTCGTGTCAAAACCGGGCTTTAGACTTTAATTTAGCATTTAAATTGTTTTATTATTCTTTACTTCTGATAGGCCTTATGTACTTGTGGATTATGTTAAGACCTTGTGCATCTTTTTGCTAGCGCGCCACTGTTCAAACATATTTTATCCGTAAAAACATGAAATAGAGAGTACGGATACACAGCGCGATGGTTGTGTAATGGGCAATGACATGCACGGTGTACGGTGCGTTACTATTGGTACAAAACGTGCTGATTAGTCCGCACAGGCTGAAACATGGCAGACGGACCCGACTTTTAATTTTCAACATCAGTAATAGAGATCATTTTCAAACAGAGGTTTGCGTCGTTCTATCATTATTTGTACGTTTAAAGGGTCACAACGTTGTACGATGAATGATGATGGGGTTGTGATATTGCAAATGTCAATATATGAGGTAAATCTACTATAATAACTGCACAAAAATAATAGAACAAATAATTAAAATATACAGTATGATGCAAATGAATCATTATTTTAGAAACAGACGTCAATTATTACTATATTTTTTATTTTGATTACCATCATAACAGGTCGGCTGAAAAGTCCCCGGTCTGACCTATAGATGACGACACTAGAATTAAATCCATTTCATTTTTAGATAGTATCAACCTTCAAAAGATTCGTGTAAAAATTTGACAGCTGTCGGACTATTAGTTTGTGAGATATTGCATTTTTAGTGAAGCAACTTTTGTTATTTTCAAAAAGATGGAAAAAAAGGAATTTCGTGTGCTTATTAAATATTGTTATTTGAAAGGAAAAAATACAGTTGAAGCAAAAGCTTGGCTTGATAATGAGTTTCCGGACTCTGCGCCAGGAATATCAACAATCATTGACTGGTACGCAAAATTCAAGCGTGGTGAAATGAGCACCGAAGACGGTGAACGCAGTGGACGCCCAAAAGAGGTGGTTACCGACGAAAATATCAAAAATATCCATAAAATGATTTTGAGTGACCGTAAAGTGAATATGATCGAGATAGCTGACACTCTAAAGATATCTAAGGAACGTGTTGGACATATCGTTCACGAATATTTGGGTATGCGGAAGCTCTGTGCGAAATGGGTGCCGCGCGTGCTCACAATCGACCAAAAACAGCAACGAATTGATGATTCTGAGCAGTGTTTGCAGCTGTTAAGTCGTAATAAACCCGATTTTTTACGTCGATATGTGACTATGGATGAAACTTGGCTCCATCACTACACGCCTGAGTCCAATCGACAGTCAGCTGAGTGGACTGCGGCCGGTGAACCGCCACCAAAGCGTGGAAAGACTCAACAGTCAGCTGGCAAAGTTATGGCCTCAGTTTTTTGGGATACACACGGTATATTGTTCATCGGCTATTTGGAAAAGGGAAAAACAATCAACAGCGACTATTACTGTGCATTATTGGAGCGATTGAAGACCGAAATCGCGAAAAAAACGGCCCCATATGAAGAAGAAAAAAGTGTTGTTTCATCAAGACAATGCACCGTGTCACAAATCATCGAAAACGATGGCAAAATTGCATGAATTGGGCTTCGAATTGCTTCCTCACCCACCGTATTCTTCAGATCTAGCCCCCAGCGACTTTTTCCTTTTCTCTGACCTGAAGAGAATGCTCGCGGGAAAAAAATTTGGCTCTGATACTGAGGTAATCGCCGAAACTGAAGCCAGTTTGAGGACAAACCGAAGGAGTACTACAAAAATGGTATCGAAAAGTTGGAAGGTCGCTATAATCGCTGTATCGCCCTTGAAGGCAACTATGTTGAATAAAAAAAATGAATTTTGTCAAAATATTGTGTTTTACTATGGTAGACCGGGGACTTTTCAGCCGACCTGTTATGTAACAGAGATCCGAGTTTCATACAAAAGGTACTTTTTTCAGATGAAGCGTCTTTTATGCTGAACGGTCACGTAAATCGCCAGACATGTCGATATTGGGCAAGTGAAAATCCACATTGGATAGAAGAGTATCGAACACAATATCCCGAGAAAGTGAATGCTTGGACCGGCACTATAAACAATCAAATTGTAGGGCCATATTTTTTTGAGGAAATCCTAACTTCTGCTAGTTATCTGGAATTTCTTCAAAATTATCTGTTGCCACAGCTGAATCAGCTATTTCCAAATAGAAATGATTTATGGTACCAACAGGATGGAACTCCCCCACACTATGGCGTTGAGGTACGAAATTGCCTTAATAACGTTTTCCCAGGAAGGTGGGATAGGTAGAATGACCACCAAGATCTCCAGATTTGACTCCGTTAGACTTTTTTTGTGGGGATATTTAAAGAGCAGAGTATAACAAAATCGACCGAATAATGTAGAAGAGTTGAAGGAGCAAATCCGAACGGAAATTGCACAAATAACACCTGAAGTCCTCGAAAACGTTAGGAAAGAATTTACTGCTCGTTTTTCTCATTTTATCATTGCTGAAGGTCGACAATTTGAACATTTGTTGTAATTTAATTGTATTTAAGTAAACATTTTGTATTAATAAACCAACAGTTTTGGTTAACCCTGTAGAAATAAATATTCAAATGATTACATTGTTGCAAAGGCGATAAGTAGACCTATTTTGCCTATTTTGCGGACAAACCGAAGGAGTACTACAAAAATGGTATCGAAAAGTTGGAAGGTCGCTATAATCGCTGTATCGCCCTTGAAGGCAACTATGTTGAATAAAAAAAATGAATTTTGTCAAAATATTGTGTTTTACTATGGTAGACCGGGGATTTTTCAGCCGACCTGTTAGGGCTTAGAATAATTCTCGATGTTTACAGAGAAAATCCTCAAAAAAATCAACTTTTTTACTAATTGCTACTTTCCATCGTTATCCAAAAAGAAAAAATAAATCGCAGCATTGGCTTTGTTCCATTTTGGTCCATCATTGTTGTAACGTTTAGATTGTAACGAAAAATCCTACCCAATTAATTGACTCTTTTTATTCGACAAGAATGGAGAAAACGTTCAGTTAACACTCGAAGAATTTCTGAGCTTAAAGCTTTTTTGCATGACGCAAAGTTTATTCGCGGCTTGAGCGGACATGGACTTTCGGTCACTAAGTAAACATAAAGTTTAAGAAAACGGGAAATATAATTCGTTGGGAAAAAAGTTGGATCTGAAACGGGTAACAAGCAATGCTATAAAGATTTCTACGTATATATCGGTTCGTTTGCCAAAGCGGTTTTGTGCATTTCAAGTTCAATTAAGTCGGTTGAAATCAAAAAGGAAGTCGCACGATATATATATCGGGTTTCGTCGCATTCGATTCCAGTTCAAGAGATTTTTACGCTCTTTTTCTTTTCAATTATCTTATACATTCCAAAGACAATCCCAATTAAATAAGTAACGGGTTCAACAGGGACTGGTGCAATCTTTTTTAAACTACTATTGAATCAAAACTAACGCTAACACTCTTAAATACCATTAAAAACCACTATTTTGAAAAAATCCTTCGTTGATTCTCACACCTTGTTTAGATTTAGTGTAACTTATTATGTAAAAATATTTAGAAAGTGGCAACGCAGCAAACTGCAAAAAACAACACCATCTATTGTATAGAGTTTTTAACATGTTAATTATTAAAAACGATACCTGTCAGTAATTCCAACTTTATACACGATCTTTAATGTGGCATAGTCCAATACCTTCAACCACGATTCATTCTCTTATTGTCATTAGTATTACACACAGCATTGGAATATAAAATACCAAAGACATTACAAATTTCAATTTCAAAGACAATTCCAATTTCAAAGACATTACTGAGTTACTACCGAATTACCGCTGATTGGTTCTACATTAGTGGACTGTTCACCAGACCAACCCTTCACTGGACCAGCCTTCTCCAGGATCAACCAATGGATCGCAGATGTAAAAAAAGATAAGTCGACCAACGTAAATAAATGCATTTATAATATTATACAGCTGTTCCGTTTTTCTTTATTTCTTAAACGTAATATCAAAATCATTGTCATATCGTCAACTGTATTAGAATAAGTAGTTGTAAAGAACTGTTTGCGGATTATTTTTTTGTAACGTATTCTCAACTTCATTCATTTTAGCACCAAGGAAATCTATTTATCTTTTATCTGTTGGTACATTTTCATTTTTTTACTTCATAGACAGTTTTTTCTGACATCTTTCTGTCATCTTATGATACTTATCTAAATAAATCAGCTTAAAACAACTTTCTTCAGTAGTATCATAAAAAATAAAAAGATTTCAGTGGCGCCCTTATAATTTCTTAAAGAAACAAATATTGTACTATAGTCAGAGCTAATGAACTTACTCACCCCTAGCCGAGGTATTTACCTATCATAATTTTTGCTGTGATAAACATTTATAAATTTTGTTAATTATTGAAATATCTTTTACAACTAATTAAAGACGAAATTAAGATTAATGGCTGTTTTATTGTAAATTACATTTTTTCTTTTGGTATATTGTTATTTTTTAAAAGTTAACTAAATATTTTTATAAATTCACTCTCATATCACAAATTAACGCCCAACGTCATAATATGGTTACAAAGTGAGCTGGTATAGCTTTTCCGTTTCCGCGAGTTTGAAATGTACTTTATGCTATTCATCTTAATGTACTTACATAGCTTTACTGCTTAGATTGAGAAGACTAACAGGAACCTTAACTTACAGTTTAGGATCGACCTGTCTTCTTGATTATAATAAGGAGATGGAACCTCCATCATGGCTCTCTCCTTTTTTTGATTGTTTTTTACAATCATTCCTTTTGTCCTTCTCATGTGTTCCTTTCTTCTTGTTTCTTTTAGTAATGTAAAACTTGTTAACACTTGAATTTTCCTCTGGGATACAATATTGTTAATATGAATTTGGTCCCACTTTTCTATCCACTTTAACTTAACCAACACACCCATCATACTCTATCTTTATAACTTCTGAAGTTCCTTTTTCCTCTTCTTTTTTTATATAATAACTCTCCCAAGATAAATTTGTTCTAACCTAAGATAAATTTGTTCTAACCTAAGATAAAAATGTTCTAACTTAAGATAAATTTGTTCTAACCTAAGATAAATTTGTTCTAACCTAATATAAATTTTGTTCTAACCTAAGATAAATTTGTTCTAACCTAAGATAAATTTGTTCTAACCCAAGATAAATTTGTTCTAACCTAAGATAAAATTTGTTCTAACCTAAGATAAATTTGTTCTAACCTAAGATAAATTTGTTCTAACCTAAGATAAATTTGTTCTAACCTTAGATAAATTTTGTTCCAACCTAAGATAAATAAATTTGTTCTAACCTAAGATAAATTTTGTTCTAACCTAAGATAAATTGGTTTGTTATTAAAATATTGATATTTGACTTTATTTTCGTTTTCTACGAGGTCGATTTAGTGAGTCTGCACTATTTTTATGTCAAATTTGATGTAAAAAATTTTTCGATAAAAATCAAAGACCAACATTCATCAACTTTTCTCCGATGTTTCTAATGATAAATTTTTTTTTCTTTAGAACTGCTTGAAATTATGTGGAAAGGGGTTTTTTGAGACGCTGAATCGACTGGTGAAGTCCGTTTCTCGATAGCATGTCTAGAACCTAACCTAACCTAACCTTACCTAACCTAACCTAACCTAACCTAACCTAACCTAACCTAACCTAACCTAACCTAACCTAACCTAACCTAACCTAACCTAACCTAACCTAACCTAACCTAACCTAACCTAACCTAACCTAACCTAACCTAACCTAACCTAACCTAACCTAACCTAACCTAACCTAACCCAACCTAACATAACCTAACTCTCATCCATTATTCTTCACTTATTCATGGATGTTTAAGTTTTAAATTATTTGCAATTTCTACGATCTGCACATACAGGTGAGTTTATATTGATTTTGTGGCATATTTGACTTGCTGTTTTGCCATAGTTTTACTTATTGCAATATCATGTACCTTTAACTTTTCGCTTTAAACTTGAATTTTACTTCTATTTGTAATTATTTGTCATATTTGAAATGTTTTAACTTTAATCATTGATGTAATCGGACAACCGACTCTTTTTACAACTATTTTTGATTCTCCTGATACCATTGTTTCTTTATAGCCTGATGATGGTCTGAAGATTGAAACATGTCGCATTAAATTTGTGAACCTTACTATTAAATGTTTGAGTTTCATTACTACGATTATTTAAATTTCTCTTAAATGCTCATGGCTTTAAATCCTGAGATATTTTTAATGATAAACAACAATATTTTTTTTATAATTACTAAAATAAAGACACTTTCCTGTGACTCAAAATCAAATTCTATGATGCTCCTCGGATCGAAAAACACCCCCATCCCATTTTGTCCGTTTTTTCAGCACTATTTCAATTAGTAATTTCAAATTGATTTACAAAAATATGATTAAGAAAATGCCATACATTACCTGTCTTTTCTTCATCATCAACATCGTTCAATACCACTTGCAGTTTGTCTTCATCGTCGCTGTCATCTTCAACATAATTAAAATCGGGTTTATTTGCTTGCACATTATTGTACGTCTTATTGTAATTCATTAGACCGTTCAAAATGAAATTACCCAAATCAACTTTAGGAGGACTTTTATCATGAACCGATTGAAATTCTCTAATTTCGTTATGGTTGTCATCGGCCGGTATTGTTGAGGGTTCGGGAAGATCAGTCACCATTGCGAGCGGATCGTTAGACATATCAACTGCAAAAAATAGAGAAATTAATGAAATTTATTGTACTAACTAATTTCTGTCTTGCTTTGTAATAGAACTGTATCTAATAATGTAAAAATAGTCAAGCACTACCGAAGTTTTAATTCAGAAACATTGGAAAAATTAAATGATAATTTAATGAAGTATAATTGGAACCTAGATACTGTTAACATTGATAAAATTTCTTTAGAAATAATGAGTAGTTTGGAAAACATACAATGTTAAAAATAATATGCTTCCTTGGTATGATTATAAAGTTAAAGAGCTGGCTAAACAAAGAGATAATCACTATAAATGTTTTAAAAATTGTTTAAATGATCGAGAGATGCATTGGGAATGCTACAGATCATCTAGAAATCAAGTTGTCAATTTGCTAAAAATAAAAAAGCGGAATATTTTTAAAACAAGATCAACAATAATATTAACAATCCCAAAAAAATGTGACAAACCTTAAAAAAATTAATAAACATTGAAAATAAATCCATGTCGCCAGAAATTGTATTTGAGGTTGATAATAGATTAATAAGTGTAAATGAAGATACTCAAAAGGCTGAAATATTTAATTCATTTTTTATTGATAGTATGCAAGTTATACAATCTTCAATACTTCAAAATACAACATGGACTAGTCAAGGGCTACCCCCTATCCAAACAAGTTTTAGTGAATTTAAATTATTAACTATTTCTCAGCTGTAATTGAATTTAAAACTTATTTTACGAATAAATAGTGGAAGTTTCATTCAACCGTTTAGTTGTTTACTGTTCTTAAAGAAATTATTATCATTTTGTTAAACAGCATTTTAAAAAGAGTAAATTTCCGTCACATGCGATATTTCAAGCACATTTTATCGGTTTAACTTCGACTGAGGAGGATCTTTAACAAGTCCTCCCAGTCCGTGTCACGAAACCAATCTTTTTCGGTAGTTTAACACCGATACCCGATCGCTTTTCACCTTTACTCCCGCTATCAATTTTCCAACAGTCTATTACGTACGCTCTTACAAGAATCGATGAGGGTAAAAGAGCTTTATTTTTACCCAATAAACATACATGCCCTTAACGTCTACTGCTTGTGGATAAAAAGGTTTAGTTCAGTATACATTCAATAAGTGTCATTTTTGCAAAAAATATTCTAGATGATATTACACAATAACTGGCACATGGATTATTCATTATTTTAAGATTTTCACTCAAATATATAAACATGCAAGACTAGATTGGGCATTAATTTAAATGCAGAATAGCGTTCATTATTTTTACGGACTCCTCCAGAAACTTAAGACTTGTAGAAGAAGTGTGGCTCCAGGACAAGCACGGCACTAGTCCAGGAATGCGCAAATACCCAAGACAAACTGGCCTTAAGACGATACGTAAACCTATAGGGTTATAGTAGTATACTACTCGCCAGGCAGAGGACAACAAACCTTAATTCTCTTCAAGGAATGGGCGGAGAGAGGATTAGAGGAACAATGAACCAACTGTAGTGGTCTTAGGCAGACGAAACAAAAATCGCCTTCCCTGGTGGTTGGATAGCAGCTGTGCCTGCTTATCGGAGTCCATACTGACCACTGTGGACTTAGAAGATATCCTAGGTGTACTCGAGGATCCCCACTGTTCAAACTGTGGAAAGAAGAAAACTTTTTACTACTTCCTGGGTACCTGTGAGGTTTACGGGCAACTCAGATAAGACCTCTTTAGTGTGAGTCTTCCAAAGGGCATCATTGCTTTCATACGAAGGTCGAAGCCTTTCTGGGAGGCTCCAAACGAGTGATAATAGAAAAGGGACCGGAATCAAGGGTACGGCAAAGAAGGACCTAAGAGCATATTTGCCAGGCATCAGCCACCCCGCTCAATACCTTCATCATTCAGGAAGGGGCATTAATAGTTTTGTGGGAAGTTTGTAATGGCGAAGAAAAAAGTGGACATCGGGCATCTGTGGAATATGGTGCAAAGTTTAGATGAGTATCAACCACAGCCTTAAGCACTGCAATAGCTTCTACCACCTATATGGGAAAATTTATCATCGCCCAGTATAAATTATATTATTGAAAGTATCCCACGATGATGGAACAAATATGTTTGAAAAATCCATCATAACGATCATATCGTTATATGAGATCACCAGCTAGCCGATAGTTCTCTGATAATATTGGACAACTTTGAATGATGGGCTGTCTTTATGGTTTGAAGAAGATACTGGAACTGGGTTGTGTCAAACTCTTCCAGCTGATTCCAATAGTCAAGCCAATCCCGAACCACTCCGGAGTACTTTATGTTTCAACTTAAACAATTTCCTTCTATTCGGTGACTTATTTAGACTTCCGAGATTTGTGTTTGCCGTTACAACAGATAATAATTCATCAATATCTTATCCGGTGTGATGCCTGGCCAAACTTAGCAGTTCTTTTGCATCTCTTAGTGCTTTGTAGTACTCCAAACTCTAGAGTTCTGTGCATCATCTGTTCCAAAGAGGTCATGGTACACTTTATAGAGGTTAAAGCATGTTTGAATTCAAGTACATCCTGATAAATGATTTCTTCTTCGCAAAATTAGCTCCTATTTAGTTAAATATAATTTCCTTCGATAGGAGCTCCAGCTCTTTCCACTATCGTGGTTTAGGGATAGTTCCTAAGTGTCTTCTTCATGGTAGGACTGGTGCTACGCACCTCTATTCTCTGGTTTTCTTTTTCTTGACGTTCTCTCTAGTGTGTGTTTTTTGCTGCATCTAGAAAGTTGCATCCTTAGCCGACCGACTGCGACTAAAGATGACCTTAAAGAGCGAATCCACTTGGTCAAGCTGTCATCACTAGGATCCCTCCCATCTTTTTATTGATGAGAGAGATCGTTCATAAGTGGTTCCTCTTCTTTTGGAGGTCCTGTTCCATTATGGATTCCTGAAATTTAGGAAAACATTTTTTATTTCCTCCTTGTGATTCGAAAATATTATTCCTTGGTTTTCTTGCGGCTGGTGTTGGTTTCTTCTTTGGAGCATCCTTTGTAGCTTACAGAGTGATCTTTTTGGCAGGTGCCGCATGTTGCTAGATGACTTTTCTTCTTATTCGCCAGATCGGTGTTTCCTCCGCAACTGACAGTAATCTTGGCAGCTAAAACTTTGTGCTTCCTCGTAGAGCTACTTTTTGTGTTCTTGCACTTACTATGTATTCGACATTCTTCATGTGTTCTTGGTCTTATTTGAGGATATTAAACGGCAAATATCGCGAGCTTTCTTTTATCTCCAAGCCTGGAGTATAGTTGGGTAATTTGCAATACCCTTAGTCTTTGTTCGATTAGGTCTTCTTTTATGTCCTCTATTTCTTCGTCAGCTGCTTGTTCTTTGATTACTATTTCGGCTTTCCTCTTCGTTGGGTCCATAAATGTAGATCAGTATATACCCTGTCCGTTCAGTTCTTCTAGATACTTTGTCAGTTTCATTTTTACTCTTAATTTTTCGTTACATTTGTAGGTAAAATTAATTCTTCTCGCTTTTGCTTCTTTCTTGCTTCTAGAAAAATTCTTCGTCGTTTTTATGAAAATAGTATTTGTATTTCCTTCTCGAATTTGGGTTTAAAATCCTTTAAGTCTTTGAGCTGTTTCAGTTGACTTTTAGCGGTGAGTTCTGTTTCCGGCTCTGAGTCGGCAGTTTCATCGTCCATTACCTAGCCATCAAAGCGCTGAGCTCAAATATAATCAGTTTGAAGATGGTTTGGGAATGCCTAGGCAAACTAAATAAACTAGGTCAGAAGAACACTGTCACCATCCTATGGGTCCCGGGACACATAGGAATAGAAAGGAACGAAACAGCAGATAAGCTGGCAAAAAAAGGAGCTGAAACCCCACATTTGGGGCAAGAAACATCTTGTGGGATCAGCAGTAGAGTAATCTTAGGAAAACTAAGGGAAGAAACGGAGAAGGAAAAATCCAAGTGCTGGAATCAACTGAAAAGACTGAAGAAATCTAAGATACTACTGGGGAACTATGACCAGAAGAGATCTCTCTAAGCTGCCTCAACCTCAGTAAAAAAAGGCTCCGAATTCTAACGGGAATATTAACCAGGCATTGCCTTGCAGAATTCTAGGGCCAGATACCTAGGAGCACATGAAATAGAAGAGGGGGATCTACCTGACATGAAGCCCGACGATGTCCTAAACTTCCTCAGAACTCGAAGAGCTCCTATAAATCAGAAAACAGCAGAACACATCAGAACTTGGCAAGTAAGGGGGGACACAATAGATCCAATAGGTCGCAGTGTACTTATCACCCCTATTTTATACATACATTTATATACATGTCCATCACCTGTTTCTTTTTCTTCAGTTTTGCCACTGATTCCTGTTCCTCCTCAGGTTCTAAAATTGAAAAATAATTGTGTCTTTCCAATTATCTAAATTAATTTGTGAATTTCATAAATAACTTCTCAGGTAAATTTATAAATACAGTGTAAGTAAAGGAGTTTGGGACTGATAAGTCCCGTTTGTTAATTTTCGTAGGCGTTAATGTTTTCTGAACTTCTACCTGGTCAGGTATACGTTCCTTGCTGGCTTGTGTGTTTTGCTCTCAATGCTACAGTAAACCTCTCGTTTCGACAGCTTGTAGCTCACTGATGACGACCTTTTATACATTGATTATATAAGTATTTACTCAATTATTTTTTGGGTTTGTTACATTACGCAAAATTACGCATTACGCGGAAAATGATGGTACCTACTATAAAACGTTTGTTTAAATTCCATAAACCGAATATAGTATATTGTGCAACAAGGTGGAAAAGTGTCTTTTCCACCGTGTTGCACACTATATTTTTTCTACGGCTGCATATTAATAATAAGAATAAAGAAGTGAATTCATAACATTTTATTATTATTATTGGTTATAAAATAACCGGCACATAGTTAATATAAAAAAAAACTAATTTAATTAATATTGTAATTACTTGTAAATTACTGCCATTTTGTATTGAGATTCCTGGTGTTTCATTTTTTCGTAACAGCAGCTATCAACTGTGGGAAAATATCTACCTCACGGCTGAATTCCCATTTAAATGGATGTGGTGTGGGAAAAGACCCGTGAGGTAGATTTTTTCCCACAGTTGATAGCAATACGTTACTTTGTAGTTCTGTCAAATGTGTCAAAAGCACCACATTCCATAGTAGCCGTAGAAAATAGTATATTGTGCAACAAACGCACACTCGTGAGAAAAAGTGAGCTTTTCCCACGTGTTGCACACTATACTTTTTCTACGACTGCAAATTAATAAATAATTTAACAATTGCAAAGTAATATATTTCAAGTAGGTACTTATAAACTAATTGTTATAATAATTTATAGTTATATAAGAACAGTTTTACAATATTATTCCTGGAGTTTCGTTTAGTGTTAACGATGTTGACGGCTCAGCACCAGCATTTATATAGGTGATCGTATTCGAATCAATTATATTATTTGTAGTTGCATTCTCATTTGCTTGAATGGAGTTCGTAATTTTTTTGGATATATCAATTTTGTTTTGAAGTGAGTCATCTATGTACCCCTCAGCTACGGTACTTGAGCGCCAACCACCATGGCGCTTAAGTGTTAAGAGATCACCGCCTGCGTTCACTAAAATGGTCGCTGAAGAGCGCCGGAAACAATGACCAGTATATAGGTTTGCATTTGGCAGTTTTAAAAATGTTGCTACTTCTCTAGCCATGCCCCCAAATTTATTGATACCTACAGGTTGCTTGGTGCACTTGCCATTTTGAAAGTTTACAAAAAAACGTTGTTGAGATGTATTTTTTGGCCGAAGTGCAGCATATTTTTGATAAAGTTTGTAAAATTCTCCTGTTATGGTAAATGATCTGGGAGTTTTATTCTTTGTGTGTTTAATGGTTACTAATAGAGCAGTTTTCAAATCTTCCAAATCGTCAACCATTAATTTGCATAATTCATCTCGGCGGCATGCTCCTGTCAGACCAAAAACAAGGGCGACCTAAAAATTAAATCATTAGAATTGAACAAAATAATAAAAAATAAAAACAAGGTACCGAGAGGATGGGACTCGAACCCGGACCGCTCGCGCAGCAATTAAGCGCCTTAAGCACTAAGCCATACCCGCCAACTCATTTAAAGGAGGTAATTATACGAGACTTCAAGATGGATTTTTAATTATTTCAATCCAGATTCGATGATATTGAAAATTACTATTATGGAATATAAAATAACAATGTGGGTTTTAGGTACTTATACTTTTAAATAAATCTTACCTTTGTCAGTAAATAATTCTCATTTGGAGTATCGTTAATAAATTTTTGGATTTCTTCAGCTGATAAAATTTTTGATTTTTTTGGTACATAATTTTCTGATTTTCTTTTCAACAGAGAACGTAATTTTGAATATGTTGATATGTCAACATTGTCTTTTATGCTGAGTGTACTTCTTAGCATCGAATATTGCGACCATATTGTAGACGCTTTTAATGTAGTAGATAAATGTTCGAAATATAGGTACTAACAAAACATTTTCAGAAAACGAATTCACTTTTGAAACTCTTCTCCAATCCATAAATTTTGCATAAGCCATTTCATATTTCTTTCTTGAAATTTCTGGCAATAGCTCTAAGGTGACATTTTCAGCTTTTGCTGTTATTTCTGGGGGTGTGTTTTCAAGCTCACTGTCGCTGATGTCCATAATTAGGTACCTAGGTACTTATTTTTTTATATTTTAACACAAAATTTAGTTGAATTAAACTAAAATTAAACACCTTCTCTCTACTTTCATAACACTAACATTTGGGTACTCTGTACTTTTTAACGTTTGACGTTTTATGACAGTAGTCCAAAGCATTCTATAATCGAAAATTGTGTTGATTATTTCTCTATGGTACCGTGGCCCAAGCCGTGGGAAAGATTTTTTCCCACGGCTTAGGAAAAGTGACACTTTGTAGTTTCGTAAATTGTGGGAAAAGGACTATTTTCCATAGCAGTCGTAGAAAAAATTTGTATCTTAATCATAGGCATTATCTAAAATTTCGTAACTTTTGTATAGTAATAGATTTGTGACATTAACTTTCAACTTTATATTACATATAATTACTTTTATTCCGATCCTATTTGACAGTGGATGAAGCTGCAGTGTATCTGTGGAGATTTATAATATCTGCGACGTTTAGGGGAAAGCGAATACGCACGTTTTATTGGAAAATTTATATATAAAATATCATATATTTATTTTATTTTTTTTATTGAGAGTTACCGATACGCGAATCCGAGGAATATTTTCTAAAGTAAACGGTGCCGGGCTATAACAATAATTCACTTTCCTGCTTTGCTTAGCTATAGCGCGATAGAAAGAGGACATTCGATATTATGTTTATCTAAGAAACGAGAATGTGCAAAAAGGCATCTCTTCGCGATCCTATAATATGCGTAAATCTGGATATCCAAACTATCAAAAAAGATTTGATGGCATGTTTGTGTAGGTGTTGAGGTAATAAACGACCGTTAAAGATCGATACTAGACCACTTCAGCCAAAAAATAATACTTTCCTTGCGATAAAATACTATACACTATCGTGTGAGTTTATTATAGTATGTACAAAAAGTACGAGGAGTAATAAACCCTAATTAAGTATGCAAAACCTTTACAGGGAGCACCATGAAATTTTTGATAAATCTCTTACTTTAAATTACATTTCTTCCGTAAATCTAAAAACCAGGTAGATCGACCCCGTATTTGTTTCAGTTGTAGCAAAGTTTAGGGTTTCTTCATTGTTAAAGGATTAGCAGATAAGCAATAATGCAATGCAGTGGTGTGTATTTTGGGAAAAAAATACGTTTTAAATTATAATATAATAAAAAATAAAAGGAAATAATTATTGGAATACATTTATTACTTACATTTTATTCTATATCCGACTCGGAAGAGGAATAATCGTTGTTGACATTAATAATAATAGGGTCGATTAAATCATCACAAATATTGTCTCAATTTTCCACATATTTGCCTCTACTTTGATAACATGCTCGATACAGTTTGTCCAATTTTCCTTACTAACATGACTTACAACACTCTCAAACAATTTCACAACATCGTTTATTTTAAAAGTAGTATTTTTTTCCAGCTTCCCCCTTTACTTGAGCCCATGTTAATTCTATGGGATTAAGTTCACAAGATAAGGGGGAAGTCGAAGAACTGATATACCACGAGAAGAAGCCATTTCTTCTACAATGTAGGTTTTGTATTTATTCTTGTTCATTTTTGCAATTCTGTAAAGTTCTTTCCTTAGTGGATCTTTTGGAAACTTAATATTTTTCGAAATAAGCCACTCCAAAAGCTCTGCTTTACGCCAACGACTTGTGGGCAATGTTTTTCGTAACCGTGAATGGTAACTTGCGTTGTCCATAACAATAACAGCCCCTTTTGGAATCAGATCCAACATTTGAACAAACCATTCCTCGAAGACATCCCCATTCATATCTTCGTGATAGTCCCCCGTGCGTTTTGAAATAAAAGTTAATAATCCACCATCAACAAAACCTTCAGAACTTCCAACATGGACAATGATAAGTCTTTTTCCTTTTCCAGATGTTGGCTGCAAACCTAACGAAAACCTTCCACGAATGCCTGCCTTCCGCTGTTAATGTTTTCATCTTGCCAATATTTGGAAACTGTATATCCAGCATTTATCCATGTTTCGTCTAAGTAGAAGATTTTCAAATTTTGTTCTCGCATGTCGAATGCTTCTTAAATAGTCTCTTCTCCAAAAAACTATTTCCGGTTTATCTATCAAGAGAGATTTTCTATTATGTTTTGTATATCTGAAACCCACAATCTTCAAAAGTTTGCATAATGTCATTCTGGAGAATTTTGTATAGTCCGTATCTTCTTGCACTGATGTCACTGATGAAGTGTTGGAATTTCCTTTCGTAAGTAAAATCCATGGACTTTACGCCTTAGTCTTTGTTTTAATGACTCATCGATCTCAATTGGTTATCGACCTGAAGGAGTTTTAGGGGGTTGAAGAGTTCCATTCTTGCTTTCTTTTAGTAATCTATAAATTGTTGATTTAGCAACACACAACATAGCAGCCGTTAATTCCACAATATCATCAACACTTGCACTTGGGATCCTTGTTTTTCAATGATATATAACAATTCAATATCAGAGTTTTTTCATTTAAAGATAATGGACCTGTTTTTGGTCGTTTAGATGGTCCTTGGCTTATCGACATTGTTTGGTACTTGCACAATTAACATTCAACATATGTTTTAAATATATTTCAACTGTTTACAATATTATGAAAACCAGACAACTTCATACAACTTTACTCAAAGAACTAATACTAAGTACTGATTTAATGTACCTACTTTCTTTTAAAATAATATTGCCGATAATGTTTTTAAGAAAACTGGGTTGTTTGGAAAATCCTTCTCATCTGTAAATAGGTGTAATCATATTAAGCCGATTACAGTAGGCCACTTGCCATTTAAAATTTCTGAGAAAAATTCCCCAAACACTACATATAGGAGTAATAAAAATAAAAAATATTTATTTTGCTTGTTTGAATTTAATAAAAATTGTAACGATATCTTGCTATCTTAACTTTAATTAATTTTTTAAAAATATATTTCATTGTAATGTATTTGTGACAATATTCAAAGTTTGAATAAATCTTCTTACAAAAAGAACAAAAATATATAAAATAATTATTGTTACAGATTGGTTTGTTTTCTATTATGAATAAACTGTGTTGCCTTTCTTTATCAAACTTACTAAAATTTATGTACCTCTATCACTTTTTTTTATTAAAATTAGTACATCCCGTTACCTCTGACCTAAATCGTATATTCTTTAGCATAGCTTCAATACAAAATGTACCTTACGGTATACCCTCTTACAATATATTTTGGTACGTCTATAAAATCTACTTAAATGAATGATTTATTACTCCTTGTCCTTTCTATATAGACTATAACCAATGACCAAAGAAAATTACAGATTTCTGTAATATCCACTTCAATTGTTGACAGATTACATTTTTAGGGTTATTATGTAGGTACATACTATGTGACAAAAATTTCAACGAATAAAGGGAAACAATGATTTTATGATTAAATTTATTATACTAACTCTTACTTTTTGGAAGTCCATCTTATTAAGAATAATAAAAAACTCTTCGTTCTTAATGATTTTATGATTAATGGCAACATTAAGATCCATCAAAATCATTAAAATTACAATCATTTATACTTACATCGCTTATAATTATCTTTAACAAATTCTAGAAAATAGACAGAAAGTGTAGCAGAGGAAAATCGTAGATCAATCAGTATATTTGATTTGATTTATGGTTTCCATTTTAGAAAGTATAGTATGGGTTTTAGTTTAAACTTGCATTTAATAAAAAATATATTTAAACAGTATGCTTGTTTATCTGGATATGACAAAAAAGAAAAACTAATTAGAACTTCTTTAGTAAGACAGTTATAATTTTCGTTTCCAATATTTGGTACAATACGTCAGTGTTCATTTATACAGGGAAGGTCACTTTAAAAAAATACTATACTTAAAACCAAAATAAATCATCTACGCACTCGTTAACAGGTATGTGTTTAATTTTATTGTATCATAAGATACTTCGGTTTCTAAAATATTTCGAACTAACACATATTATAAAGGTGTTGATGGTTTAGTGTGTATATGCTTATAGCTCACAACCTCGAGTCCCCGGATTCGAATCGCATGGAGGATCTCTATTAAAAACGATGGTGTTTAGCAATGGCAACAATAATAGTTATTTATTGTACAAGACGATAAAATTGTACTTTATGCTTTTAACTATGCTCGAGCAGATAATGCGTCGTGTGCAATACAATATTTTTTTCTCTATCAAGGTGAAAAATAGAATTTCAAAGAAGATTGTAATTTTGGGCACAAAAATCGTAATTGTGTTGCTCTGTTCGTTCATGTACTGGAGCTCTAGGCTCATTGTACCCCCCTGAAGTGATCATATCAGGTTCGCTTCCTTCATGTATTCTAGAATATCCCTGATATTCGCTTTCACGATTTCCACTGGCTCAGAAAACTGAATTCCAAAGTGTCTCTGTCTAAGGCTTGGACAGTGACATATTACGTGAAGAGGAATTTCATCTTCCTCACGCCATTTTCTGTATAACGGGTCCTCAGCAAGTCCCATTATGTTCATGTGTTTTCGGAGATGGCAGTGTCCCACTGCCTTTCTTAGTTGGGGTCCACTTAGGCTGTAGGTTTCCTGGATGGACCTGTTATGAATAACTGAGTCCAGGCAGTTCCATCCAGTTTCTTATGTTGTTCCCTTAACCGTTCCTATATTATTCCCTTTACATGTTGGTATGAGACCCCGCATGTGGGGCGAGGTCCAAACAGCTTCCCTAGCTAGGAGATCAGCTTTTCCGTTTCCAAGGATCCCTTTGTGTCCTGGTATCCATTCAAGGATAACCTTGTGGCGTATTGCTTTGAGCTGCTTGGCTATCACTTCTGATCCTGACAGTCCTGTTAGAGACTGTCTCGTTCAGGATGATTTTCGAGCATGTATTGATTGCTTACAGGATAGTATCTACTGGGCCCAGGTTCAGACTATACATCTTCCCTGTATTTTCATTGTACTGGTGCTTGTTTTGGATCCGTCTGTGTACCAGACGGATTCATGTTGTTTTCTAATCTTGGTACGAGCCTCGTCCCTATCCGGAATATGAAGGTTGTAGCAGATAGGTGTTCTGTCTGAGGGCATGCTCAATAATTGGTTGTGTTCAAACTCTTTCGAGATTGTGGAATGGTACCTAGGGATCGCCCTGCCCCAGTCGTTGTTTATTTTCAACCAAGCAGCTGCCAGTACTTCCCTTTCCACAATAAGATGTAGTTGATGTAGTCCCAGCATAACTTCCAGGGCCGCCGTAGGTGTTGTTCTCATCGCCCTGGTTATGGCTAGGCTATCCTAGTATAAAGCCTGTGCATCATACTAGGTTTAAGCCCCCACGTATTGCCCACAGCTCTTCTGCATGCACAGAGAGCTCTTAGGCCTTTATCTGTTGTGTTTCTAATGTGTTTGGAAAGGGTTAGTTTGCTATCTAGGATTACCCCTAGATATTTGACTTCCCCTTTAAACTTTAGGGATTGGCCCCACATACGAAGTTCCCTCAAGTCATGGTTCCTTCTGTGGGTTTTGCCGGAGTAGTTGACAATCCCTCTTGTCTGCACCATTTTTCGGTAATCCTCAGTGCCAACTGTATCCTCTCGGATACAGTGGCCCCGAATTTACCGTTAGATAACCTCGTGATTGAGTCTACACAGGAGCTCGTCAACCAGGTTCCACACAAGAGGAGATAGCACCCCTCCTTGCGGACACCCTTTAGTAGCTGAGACCATCCTCGTCTTCCCAAAGAGCGTACCTATTATTGTTCTTTCCCGTAACATATTACCAGTCCATTTTACAATGTCCTGGTCAATGCTACGATTCTGCATGGCCCTAAACTAAAATTCCAAAATAGTAAACACTAAATTCTCAGAAATGACTGTGACGTTTTTGCCTTAATCTGCCTCTTGCAGTGGCGTACGGAAATTATACTAAACAGATGTGGAAAAATTAATTATTTAAAAACTATATCCACAAATAAGAATTAAATTACATTATATTAATTATATAAAAAAAATATACACTGTGTCCACGGATGGAGTTGCTAAGAGGAGAAAAACCTTTATTATTAATTTTATGACAAAGTTATTGTTATAAAAAATTTGCATCCTTTGGAAATAAGATTGACATAAAAAAATCTGAGATCGGATGTACAGGGTGTTAGCAAAGTAATAAAACGTGAAAATGTTTCATGAGAAAAGTAGGCACCATTATTATTATTAATGCAGCCGTGTGCATGAGATTTCGATTTCAGACCTACGTTTATTGGACTAAAACCACTACCACCACAAAAAGTTTAAAATTACTTACAGTATTGTATTATTCATTATCATCTGAAGAAAACTCGTCTCTTTCTATAAGAGCACTTTTCCTACCTCTTTTCATAAATTTAATGTTCATTTGCTTTAATGTGCGCAATAAAACACGTCGTGATATTTTGGGCATCGATTCATCGGAACTTATTTCGGCTCCGACTTTTTTTAAAGTTGGGATTTCATTTCGGAAAAAGAACGAATGGAATTTCCTACGAATAGCATATTTGGTGCAATCATCAAGCTGAATTTGTTTTCTTCCTCTAGTTTCAATGTCTTTAGATACATTATCACATTTACCTTCATTTTCTTTAAATGTTTTAAGAATTCTGTGAACACTTCTCGTCGACACTTTAGTTAAATCACTACACAGATTAACTACGTCATTATGCAACATATTCTCATTCCGTTCACGGAGCCCACAATACACATTGTATATAATAGTTTTTCTCCTTCGGATAAATTTGGACGTCTGCGTTTACTTTGACTGCTTTCACTTTCCATATTGCTCACAGTTCACAGCACAAAATTAAACTGATTTATAATGATATTTCCCTTGTTTCAGTCCTTAAACAAATCCCTTGGTTTTTACCTAATCTGATATGAAATTACCTTTTTTTTTTACTGTTAATCGTTTTCCTAGAAATGTACCTGCCTAATTATTTGACGTCTACTACATTATTACTTCTTACGAATGGATTAAATGGATTAACTGTATAGAAAGTGTATTATTCCTCTTTTATGTTTATCTAGGGTAGGTATTATACAAAAAATATCATTATTTATTATATTATTGAAAAGGGTATTTCCAATTTTAGAATTTTTACAACAGAAATTCCAAAACTGTCATCAGTGTTGAAACAGACCTAATTCGTTATAACTGTATTATAATAACAGATCAAAGAAAAAAAAAATAATATTTACATTACGTATTATTCAACGAATGTTACGCTCATGAATGTTAACCTAACCGTGCTCAGCTGATGAAGCAATATTTATATCTCTCTCTATCTTACGGCAAATTTAATCTACCTCTCTTTTTTCCGCCCCACAAACGTCTCTGTGTACGCAACGTTGCCATTTATAAATTTTAGTCCCAGAATATAATTCAAATTTTTTTATATTTAATAAACATTGATGTTGTTGAATATATTTCATTAGCAGGAAGTTTCTTTAATATTTAATATTTTTTAGTATTTAGTATTTAATGAATAAAACACGTTGTCCGTTATTCTATGACCATTTAGTTGCGTGTGTATGATTTAAATAGAAGATGATAAAATATATAGAAACCCAACCTGACAACAATGTTTACGTTTTAATTCAATAATATTTCTGAGAATTTAGTGCCTACTATTATGGAATTTTAGTATAAGTATGATATCGAAGGAGGCAACATTAAATGCCCCTTAACAATCTTACTAAAATTTCTGATACCATCCGATTTTGTTCTAATCTCCCATACTAAATGACGTCCTTAATAAATAATTTAATATTTTAGTTAATAAAGCTATACACCGTCGTCCAGAAAACAATTTGTACTTATCAGATCCGTTTTGACATTTCAATGACTGGTTGATGATGATTTTAAGAATTTTCGAAGTGAAACAAACAGGCTAAAATTGCTTCGTAAGCGTTAATTATTCGTAGAGTTCCTTAATGGATAAAAAGGGTGAACGAATGCTTAAATTCCCATTATTTATTTCCAATTTGAATAAAAATTCGGTTTTATTAATTAGAAGAACCAATTTATAAATCCGCTTTTTACTTTCCTTCCTACCTCTCTGGTTTACCTTTATTTATGTCCGTTCCCAAGTTAAATCTGTCGTTGTTAATAAAAGGGATTAGTGTAAATTCGACACAGTTTTTTTTCTCGCTCTCCATTTGTATATTTCTCTCTGGACCCTCTTAATTTAATTGTGATTTATTATCCCAACTCCATAACTGCTAACTCCTATGCCCAAATATTGAAATAAGAAATATTTTCTATCTTAGATTTATACGTTAAGTTTTAGCTGACTGGTAGGCGTTGGAGATTTATAAATATACATATTTTATATGAATATAAGTTTGGAAAAGCCTTTCATTTTCTTCGGCCATCGCTAATATTTCATCCCTATACATTCTTTGGCATTAGTGACCAATTTGATAATATATACAAATAAAAATGTATTGATTTATTCGCTTATGTAAGATTTCTTTTCAAAACTAGAAAAGTTCCGATCTTTAGGTTAGTCGTTATTTAAGGCGACATCCCGACGATCTGCCGGGAACGTGTCACCAAGTAATTAATTGATAGCATTGTCCCGAAAAGTAATTACCTGGCTCCGAGCTCGCCATCCTCCCGTATCCCAGCTTGCTGCTTTCGACTCTATATTTCATCCTTCTGTTTCTGGTTGGTATACAGCTGGTTAGTTGGACGGACAAAGGCCCTTACCTTCTCTATAAAAATGTATTTACGCCTCTATGCACATTGATTAAAGACAGCTCAGGACTGGGCGCAGAACACGTGTCCAAAATTACAAAATATTTCCATATACAACGCACACTTTGTGTTTAAAATATTTTTTTTCTAAGCCCTATCTTTAAAGTACCTTGTATTTCACTAGTTTGTAGCTCTTAAAACGGCTGTTTATGGTGAGATTGAAAAAAAGTGAAAAAGCGTTAAAAAAAGTGCCATAACGTTAACTTTATTTCACGCTTGCCATAAGCCGATGCAATTGAATAGTGCAATTCATCCACACCTTTACTGGAAAAAATATCAAGTTTGCTTTGACTTTGAAAGTACATGAACTATAACTCATTTGACGTTAGTTTTTATAAATAATCCGATTTGTCTAAGAGCATTCAGTAGTTGTTCCTATTATTACAATGGATAGTGAAGATTCCGACTTTGAAATAATATGTACCCCCGAAGAAATTATAGAAAAGGCAAATGTGGCCACATTAAATTTGCTGCCGGAAAAATCCAAAGAAAATTATATAAAAGAGTATGACTCTTTTATGAAATGGAGAAACGAGAACACTATTCATAGCTTTACAGAGCGAGTACTGTTAGCTTTTTTTGAAGAAAGGTCTAAAAAATTTAAGTGTTCTACATTATGGTCCAGCTATTCCAAACTAAAGGCAACCTTAATTATTAATGATAACATAGATATAAGTAAATACTCTAAGCTAATAGCATTTTTGAAACGAAAGTCGGTTGGGTACAAACCTAAAAAATCTAATACATTCTCAAGAGAGGAAATGAACAGACGACAAGTATTTAATGTTTAAGGTAAAAGTTTTAAAAAGTTAATTTGTTTTTTGCTTACATTATTTATAAATTTGTAGGTAACATTAATATTAGGAATAGCCGGAGGTTGTCGACGAGAAGAGTTGTATAAAATGAAAATCGATGACATTGAAAATAAGGGGAATTTCTACTCGTCACGATTCCAGATTCAAAAACTCATACAAGTCGACGTTTTACAGTTATTGGAGAATCCATTACAAACATTAATTTTATACATTTATTCCAAAAGTATGCTAATCTGAGACCGAAAAATGCAACCAGCAACCATTTCTTTTTATCATATAGAAACGGCAAATGTACAAAACAAGTAGTTGGTATAAATACTTTTTCGAAAATTCCATCGCTAATTGCGAGGTATTTAAATTTACCACATCCAGAAGAATATACAGGTCACACGTTTCGACGAACTTCAGCATCGCTTCTAGTCGATTCGGGTGGAGACATTCTTCAATTAAAGCAACATGGAGGATGGAAATCTACTGCTGTTGCCGAAGGGTATGTGAACAATTCTCTCAATGCAAAAATGAACTGTGCTTCACGAATTTTACAAGGATCTAATGTCAGCAGTTTTTTTAACCTACCTTCAACATCCAATGAGAATCAAGCCGACACGAATTTGACTCTTCCAAATATTCACTACTTAAATGAGAATCAAGCAGAGATGAATTTAAATGTTCCAAATATTCACAATTTAAATGAAGCTTTATCAATGAATCAAACGGAAACAAATGTGACTGGATCAAAAATTCACATTAATCAACCAAACAATTGCGTTTTCAATATTCACATTGCGAAATAATACTAAAATACAATATGTAGTTGTTAATTTTTCTTAATTATTGTGCACTTTTTCCAATTCATTCTGCATTCATTAGTTGTAATTTACTGAAGGAGTTTAATTAAATTATTTCAAATTTCTATTTTGATTTTATTATTTGTATAGGGCTGTAGAAAAAATATTGTATGCAACATATGCATAAAGTGTCTTTTTTTCACTCATGGAATTTTCATTCGTGAAAAAAAGTACCACTTTATGCACTTGTTGCATAAATTACTATTCTACTACTGTTACAGTTTTGTTTGACTGAAAATCGAATTTTTCAAAAACTGTTATAAAATGTAGGTGTTACAAAACGGGGGGGCTTTTGTAACAGTTTTAAATTTATACAGTCGGCTTTGAAATTCAAAGAATTCCGCCGAAAAAAATTGCTGAGTTCTTGAAACTACCCGATGCCACCCAATATACAGGCCATTGTTGTCGTAGAACCTCTGCAACGCTGCTTGTAGATGCAGGAGGAGATTTGCTGCAACTTAAGAGACATGTGGGGTGGAAATCGTCCACAGTAGCAGAAGGCTACGTAGACAAATCCATGAGCGCAAAGAACTCCACATCTGACAAAATAATCTCTTCGATTTGTCCGGATGAGGAGTATAATAAAGAAAATTTATCATTAGCCCAACGTTCCAGAAAATCCGGGTTCGCGTTACAGCAAACCATTGAACCAAGAAGACAACAACAACGAAGATGATTACGAAGATTATTTCAATGATGAAGATACAGACAATAACGAAGATAATTCTTTCGAAGAATTGAGATCTATTCTGGTCCCTTCTTAAACTGTCTATCCTTTATGCATCCAGTAAGTGTTGCCCCTACAAAATTTTCTAAAATGTCTGATATTTTCTGGGCCTTTTTGGATACTGTTCAAACTCGATACAGAGAAAATTTTTGATATCAAAGATTTCTAGATGTTCCCGAATATATAAACTATTAATGTTATCCAATGTTATCGAAAAAACATAAATAAATTAGGGAGATCGAACTTTTTACGTTTTGTGACAAAAAACAATTCCATGTCACATGTCTAATTTTTGACATTTAAACGTTGGTTTTGTTCTGTGGCTTTTTTTTAATTGCGACAGTTTATCTGTGCTTTTTATTTGAATAGTTTTATGGTAGACATATAAACAATTGGAAGAAAAAAGGCTATTGGACAGATAGGACAATAAAAAGGACACTGCGGTAATTAACGTTACTTAAGGTAGATAAGATAAGATAGGATTTAGTGAGGAAAATAGATAGGAATTAGTTAGGTATTATACAGGGTGTTTCAAAAAAAGGTAACACCGTCTCTAGGATAGGTAAAAAACAGAAAAATAATTGGGGTTGGCTTAGTGAAATTTTTTTCTAACGCCATCCGTTTTCAAGATAAAGGGCGTTGAAGAAAATGAAAAATTACACATTTCTTACGATTTTGCCGAAACTACTGGCACCATTGCAATGAAATTTTATACGAATATGTTTTGGAAGCTGATATATCCCATGAATTTGTTTTTATAACTAACTCTCATAGAGGGCGCTAGTTACACGATTCATACAACGTATTATTCAAAATAATTTTTTTTTAGGGTAGAATTATTAGTCAAAACTCCAAGTGAACATAAACATCGTTTAATTCTACACCAAAAAGGTACTTTTGGTATAACTCGATATTATCGTACTCAAATGTTGAATACACCGACATGTTATTAACTTTAGGCGAGTGTTTAGGAAACTCTAGTGCAGCTTTTACGCGTTATGCAGAAAAGTTTAACAATATCTAATTTTACAAATACAGTTGACAGAAGCAAACATGAACCCTGGGTGGGCGTGTCCTTGTCGCTGTAGTTGTATTTTCATCTCACTTATGCAGCCACTAAAATTGATATTATCGTTAACATTGGCTCGTGATTGGCTGATTGTGATAACCTTGAAATTAGTTGGCATATTTTCCGCGGACCATGTTTGCTTCTGTCGACTGTAACAAGGTTTCAAAACTCTATTTATTGTTGACTTATTGTCATAACATTCAATAAATGTCAATTTTACATTGCAAACTTAGAGAAAAGCGAACTTTATCATTAGTTTATACCAGGAGCGATTATTACTTCATAATTTTCAAATCAAAATATTCCGAAAACGGTACATAATATCGAGTTTTACCAAGAGTACCTTTTTGGTGTAGAATTAAACGATGTTTATGTTCACTTGGAGTTTTGACTAATAATTCTACCCTAAAAAAAGTTATGTTGAATAATACGTTGTATGAATCGTGTAACTAGCGCTCTCTACGAGAGTTAGTTATAAAAACAAATTCATGGGATATATCAGCTTCCAAAACATATTCGTATAAAATTTCATTGCAATGGTGCCATTAGTTTCGGCAAAATCGTAAGAAATGTGTAATTTTTTATTTTCTTCAACGCCCTTTATCTTGAAAACGGATGGCGTTAGAAAAAAATTTCACTAAGCCAACCCCAATTATTTTTCTGTTTTTTACCTATCCTAGAGACGGTGTTACCTTTTTTTGAAACACCCTGTAGATAGTTCAATATTTATGTGAATATTTGTTCTAAATTAAATATTAAATATTATAATAAATTTTGTTCGAACCCTACCCATATTAATTAAAGAAAATTCACAAATTAAAACTTTAAAATAAAATTTGGTATTGAGTAAATTATCTCAATATAGAACTATTCCAAATATGCCATGCAACGTACTTTATTTCCGTTTAAAAATCTTTCTGTTCCCATTTAGCTATTGGGGTTACAGGAGTCATCTTAATATTAATTCATATTTGTTAAGTTTATATAATAATTTCTTTTATTATGGTGTAGTATAACTTACTCTGTTTTCTACTTAATCATTTTATCACTGGTTATTACTAATATACTGGGGCATGTTTACTATATTAAATAAAAAGCAACAACAAAATACACTATTTTTATTCAGAACAATAAACAACTAAAAGGTTGAATTAACTTCCACTATTTATTCTTTAAATACTTTAAATGTAATGACAGCCGTTTCGCTATCGAAATAGCATCTTCAGATTGACATATTGAAGTTACATTTTGTTTGTTTGTAGCTACAGGTACATAGCTACACTTTTAATTGATGCTTCATTAACTAATCGTACTTTTAATATTACTATAAATAAAAATGATGTTTAATTGTTGTTAATGACATTTGTATTGTTGCTCTGTGAACATTTTTCCCTCCGCCGTAAAGAAATGAGAAAAAAGCTACTGCCGGGGGAGACATCAAACTTTGACAGGATCAAGTTAGATAAGTAATGTCATCATTATTTGACGTTTGAAGAAAAAAATTAGTTATAAACTAGCACAATAGTGATGACTAGTTTCCATTATTTTACTATTAGATTGGAGACGGCCCTGTGAAATTCGTTCACTCTCCGTGCTGTACCGGTAGCGACCATTAATTTTTAATTAAAAAATTAATCTGCTCCAATGAACGTGGTGGTTCTTTGACTTTTTGGTTGTTTTTTTTAAGTGGGGACTGTTGGCATTGAGGAATTAAAAGCCGATAGATGTTAATTGTCAGAACAATGGTCGTAAAAAGGATTTTTTAGTAAAAGAGGTAGTGTAGTCATTATATTGATTACCTGGAGTGATTCCTTTTAAGTATAGCTAGTTTAACATTTTTATTTATTTTTTAAAAAAAAACCAAAAAAGTAAAGCCTTTGTATTTTCTTTCAATGATTTATAAAATAAAGGGCAATCTGGAGGAGTGAAATCTCACTCTTGCAAGTGAATTATGCCATATTTATTAGACTCTATATTAAATTTGTAAAAAACTAAGAAGAATCAATACATGGATGAACAATATTACGCGGTTAAAAAATTTTTATCCATATTTTTTCATTAGTTATGGTTTTGTTAGTTAACAACTTTTTCTGCAGTAAATATTAACAGAAAAATCGCAATAACTATTGAACTGAAGACTTGGCAGTTTTTTTACTTCTTCGAGTTATTCTAAATAGGTTAACAAATAGATCCCGGTTGACAAAATTTAAAAATGTGCATTTTCCAATTTTTTATTTACAATCGAAAATACGCCAAAACTTTTTTTAGTGAAAAACGGTTTATTAAAAAAAAGTATTTGTTGCTAAAAAATGCGTTTGTTAAACAACATTCTAAGAAACCAGTCTTTCTTTAAAAACTATAAATTCTTTTGGTCTTTTGAATTGTAAAATAATGATTTCATTCATTTTTTATTTGTTTATTTAATTTGTTTCTTTTTTTTATACAACTTTTAATATTCTTACGTCTTGAAACTTTTTTGTCCAGTTTATTTTTTTATTATTTAAATAACTTTGGAAATATGGCAGATACGTCAAGGTCAGGTCAGGTCTTTGTTATTAACTCTTAATTAATTAACAATTTTAGTTTTTAATAAAAGCCCTGCTAGCTCTCTCTTAAACATCAGACTACCTGTTTTTATCACTATTTTCAGGATTCTGTAAAAATAATAAATATTGGAGAGTTCCGGGTGTTGGAACTTTTTTTTAGGAAATCTTTTTTAACATTTCAAACTTCTTGAATATTTTTCGAGATATAAAAAAAACTAAACTCTGACTTTGTTTACTTAATTGCTCTTAGTAACACATTTAAAGAATTGAATCAATTAAATTAGTATTGTAATTATTCATTCACTCACTATGTAGAGTTTTTTGTTGTGGCTTGACTGTTCCATTCGACTTAGCTTACTGTTTAGCCGATTAGCGAAATCGTCCGTACAGAAAGAAGGGAACAAGGTAAGTCACATATCAATAATCGCATTTAAGAGAGAATAGAGCACGGCGGTGCATTATTGCCCCCATTTCTTCAGATGACGTTAATTCGGATGACTCACAGGCTTATCTCACCCTTCCTCGTTATGTAATTAATCCGCTTACGGTTCCAAGCAGACACTTTTTCGAAGAATTATTTTTAAACTCCCAAAATGGAAAATGGTAATTGACAAAACAAAGGAAATATCGCTATTTTTATATTATTCATTGAAATCAAATTAATAATTTTTAAATAAATTAGGCTTATGTAAAATTATTTTACCATAGTTTTACGACATTATTTTTAAATCTCTGTCAAAATAAACAGTTCCGAATTTAAGTGGGCTGCAGATTCTGTCAGGCTGAGAATAAAACGGAGGAGCATATCTTGTACAACTGCCGAGAGCTCGAGAGACTAAGGATCAATAGGATTGCATTTACCATGTTTGGTATACTTGTCATTAGTTGTCAACATAATATAATATTACGGTTAAAATATTTAAATTCATTGTACTCTCTTACTTTTTGGAAGTCTATCTTATTAAGAATAATAAAAAAACTCTTCGTTTCAAAGTAATTTCCAAATTTATTTGAAAAAATATGTTTTAAATTACAATGACAGCTGTTTCGCTAGACAACTAGCATCGTCAGATTGACATTTAAGTTACATTTTGTTTGTTTGTAGCTAGGTACCTGATGTTTAGGTAGTATTAAGGTTAGACCAAGTATGGAAGTAATAAGATATAACAATATTAAAGCCTAGATGTTAATAGCCCTAAGAGATTATCCTATGCAATGCTACTAGAGCTGTTGCACTCCACAGGGTGTTACAAATTTCGGGAAATTAACCTCGTCTCATTGTTGCATGCTCAATTTCAAATATAAATAAAAATTTCTGATATAGAAGTCAATCTACATTTAAAAAAAAAACACCAAACCAAATGAGCGGTTCTCGATGAAGCTGTTTTACATATTTAATTTACTTTTTCAACGTACCTTTTTGATATGAACCTTACACCTAGTAAATGTGAAAAATTTAACAGTTTTATTTGAACTAGGTAAAGTGTGTTCAATAAACTGCACTTTTAAAATGTTTCGTCCTTGGAAAACAGCATCAGCGGCGCCCTGTGTTACTGTTCCTGTTCAACGACGAGTTTTATCCGTTGATGTCAAAGAAATCGTCAGACATATTCAATAGAAGCTGGTCCAAAGGGGTTGGGACTTTACAGACTTTACATATAGAATGTGACACAATTGCAGCATCCAAAGGACATACAGTTCTTCGTCTTCCTCCTTACTACTGCGTAACAGTCACGAGATATAGCTTTGCCAATAAATTTAAAATAGTTATACCAGGTAGGGAAGACTGGAAAAAAAGGTGTACCCGTAGAGCCGGAGTCAACCTGGTACACGGACGGCTCAAAGACGCCGTATGGCGTGGGAGCCGGCGTAGTCGGAAGGAAACAAGGGATAACATTCCCAGTAAGTCTATCCCAAAATGCCACGATTTTTCAAGCAGAAATTACGGCAATTCACTACTGTGTAGAAGAAATTAAAAGGCTGGATAGGACGTACCGTTTAATAGCCATCTTCACAGACAGTCAAGCACTAGATTCTGTAGAGGTCAATTCTAGGCTAGTATGGGACTGTGTGCATGCTCTGAATACTCTGGGGGATCGTAGCAAGGTTACGGTAGCTTGGGTACCAGGTCATAGGGGTCTAAAAGGCAATGAAAAGGCAGATGAAATGGCTAAACTAGGCTCATCAATGCCTTTTATTGGACCGGAACCTTTCTGCGGCATTCCAAAAAATATAATAACAACGGCCATGAAAACATGGGTGGGACAAAAATCACGGAAATGGTGGTGGAATTCACCAGGACAAAGGCAAGCGAAACAGTTCATAATGGAACATTCGCAAAAGTTTACGTCAGACTTATTGAGTAGACAGGAAAACGGTCAAAACTGTAGTAAGTCTATTGACGGGTCACTGTAAGCTAAACAGGCATCTTAAGCTGATGGGTTTGACAGAAACGGATCTGTGCAGATTCTGTCACCTAGAAGAGGAAACACCAGAGCACATCTTATGTCAGTGCGACGGACTGGTAAATATGCTGTTCCTGACTTTAGGAGAAGAATATCCATTGGCAAGGGACTACATGAAGGTTACAGTCTCAAAGCTTATAGACTTCGTTAAGAGAGTAGGACTGGGGGATGTAATCTAGTTTTTCGAGGACGACTATAGATCTGAAAAGGTCGCAGTGGAATAGGCTTCTGGCCACCTCTTATACATCTATCTACTACTGCGTATTCAACCCTATTGAGCATATGTGGAGAAAACCAAAGAACAAAGTGCGGACCCAAAATACTATACCTACCTACATTATGTCCTTCTGTAATTGCATTAATTCGGCAAAATATAAATGACCCAGAAGCTGATTGTTGGAAAAGAATAATAAAGTATGTTATAAAAGTGGAGGATTCATACAGGGCATTTCATACTAACATTGAACCTCTTATAATTAGTGTAGACGACGACGATAGTGATAGTGAAACTGAATTTATATATTAATATATCGCACCTCCGGTGGAATAACGTCACTTATGCAAATAGTATTTTTTTTCAGGAGAAGCGATTGAATATTGGAAATCATATAAAATGATAACCCTTACAATTATATGCCAACTAAGTGAATAATATTTTAACTACTTCTATTAGCTTTTATTTTGTATAATAATTATTTGCCCTTTTAAATAAAATTTCAATAATATTCAGTATTAAAGTTGCTTACCCCCTCAGTAGTGACGTTATGGCACTAAGCTAAAATTAAAAGTGAAATTGTGACCTATGAAGTAAAACTCATTATTATATCACATTTAAAGTTTTTATTGCTAAAAACAAGTAACAATAAATAAACAAGTTCTTCTAAATGAATTAAACTTAAAAATTCAGCAAAAAATACCAGTAAGTACTTCCTAATATCAGTGAATTTACCATTGAGTGAATTTAAAAAAAAGAAGAAATGAAATTTTGAAGTACCTAGGTATATAATTGCACTTCAAAACAATTCTATGGCTTTAATACCGATAACAACGCAAGAAATAAGTAATATAATTAATTCACTTAAAAATAAAAAATCTCCAGGAATGGATAATATTCAAAATGAAACTATTAAAGGAAATATTGATATATTCGCACCTCTACTGACACACTTAACAAATAAAATATTCTCGCAAGGAGAATTTCCTATCGAGTTAAAAAAATCGTTAGTGATACCAGTATTTAAAAAAGGCAATAAAGAGATGTTAACGAACTATAGGCCTATAAGTTTAATTTCAGCTTTTGCAAAGATTGTAGAGAAGGCTCTGAACTCAAGACTGAAAGAATATATAAATAGGTATCAAATAATCTCAAATAAACAGTTTGGGTTTCGGGACGGAATATCTACAACTGACGCAATTTTAGCATTGATGGAAAATGTATATAGATCGGTAGACCGCAATAAACCAACCCTGGTAGTTTTCCTTGACTTGGCTAAGGCCTTTGATACAGTACATCATGGGCAGTTGTTAAAGACCTTAGAGAATACAGGAATGCGAGGAAAGGTCTTGAAGTTGTTTGAAAGTTACCTCAAAAATAGATACCAGAAAGTTAAAGTAAACAATGAAGTTAGCAGTGAAAAGTTAATAAAAACTGGTGTTCCTCAAGGAACAGTCCTAGGTCCCACTTTGTTTTCTATATATGTAAATAATTTGTATATGCAAAGGACCACAGGACATATAGTAAGTTTTGCTGATGACACTGCCATTTATTACAGAAGCAGATAGTTGGGATGAGCTCAAAAACAAAACAGAAACTGACCTACAGAACATTGTTGATTGGTGTACCCATAAGAAGCTTACGGTCAACTATAATAAATCATTCTATGTGCCTTTCACCAGTTATAGTAATCACTTGCCTGACTTTGATGAACTTAACTTTAAGTATAATAATGAAAACATAAAAATATTAAAAAAGAAAGAAATAAAATATTTAGGAGTTACCCTTGACAGCCACATAAGATGGGACTCGCATATAAAAAATACAACTAATACATTGAGGATGTTCTTATTTAAGTTTAAATATCTTAGAAATATATTGAATGTTACTTATCTACGAATATTATACTATCAATTAGTACAAAGCAGACTTCAATACGCAATCATCTGTTGGGGTGCTACAACACCAAATCATATAAACAAATTGGAAATACTACAAAAAAGAATTTTAAAAATAATACATAATAAAAAGGTTAGATATCCAACAGACGAGTTATTCGATGAAATTAAAATTATGGACTTAAGACAACTCTACGTCTATTCAGTTATTGTATTTATCTATAAAAACAAAAATATTTTAAAGGGTAAGACACACAACTATCAGACAAGGGGTAAAGAGAGAGGAGTCGTATACACTCATCTTGTAAAAAAATCGGTATCACAAAGGTTTTATCTCTATCTAAGTGGAAAAATTTTTAACTTTCTTCCAGAAATGTATAAGTTATACTTATATGAAATAAATTCAATTAATCTATATAAACAAATAATGAAGAGATTTATTATAAATAACGACAGAAAGACTATCCGAGAATTAATAGAATAAAATTATCTAGTTATTTAAAAAAAAAAAAACTGCTTCACATCTAACCTCGTTACATTGTTTTGTACCAGCTATCTGTTCCGTATTTGCACTTTGTTTTTTGTTTGCATTGTACATTTTATTATTCATTATATTGTACCTTTTGTATTAAATACGTTGTATCTTTGTATTTTTACGTTGCACCTTTTGTGTTTTTCATTATAAGTTGTGGAATAGAGTTATGTGTATTTTGAAATTAAGATATTCATGTTTATATGTTTAAATTACGTTTGTTAACAATAAATAGATATGGTAATTATAATATTGTATACTCAAAAAAAAAATGTGTAAATGTTTGGTGATGGTAGCTGACAGCTCATGCGCAACCCTACGGTCATAAATGAGGTGTCTGCTGCCTGACACCATTCAATTTAATAGCTTGTAATAAATTTATTGTTAACTTATATTGGTCGAAATAAATATTATTATTATTATTATTATTATTATTATTATTACTTGAGGAACACTAATATTTCTATCACAGTGTAGAATTGACAGCCGATTTTTAAATAATCAGATAACTTCTATTTGGAGAATAAATTAACAACTTTTCATTGTAAACTCTTAGTTTATTAACCAGATAGTAGTTATCTGATTATTGAAAATCGGCCCTAAGGCGAAGGTTTGCTGCACACTGGCAACGTTAGTTACAATAATTAACAACAAACAACTAAATTTAATCCACTTTTAAAATCTGGTACCTATTCTTAGAATATTTCACTGTAGGAACTACTAGATAACTTAATCAGACTTTAGGTTACTTAATAAGCAAATAAATGCAGTATTTCCCTATTTGGTATTTGTATTCAGTACTTAAACTTTAGGAACACTAATTTAATCAGACTTTAATCACAATGCTTATTAATCATCACAGACATACTTTTCTTCATAAATCAAAATAAAAAAAACTGTCAATTATAAAATCAAAACTAAAAATAAACTTCTCAAAAAAGTTTTAGAGGGCACAAAAACAAGCGCAATCCTTAGAAAAGTTAAAATAATAATGCCCCGGAAATAAAAATATTTAGCACTTTCAACTTAAATAAACTTCTCAAAAATAGGTAAAATGGCACATACAAGCTAGGTTTGTGCCCACTCAACCTTATAATAAAATAAAAACAATTATAATAAAAAAAACCTCGGTACTTGGTACCTATGCCTAAATAAAAAAAATAAATATTGCGTGTAACCATCAGCAAACTATGATGGTAACATCTGTATGATAAATGCTAAAAAATTATGGTTTTGTGAAAAAAATAACTGGGATCTAAAGATCTATAAAAAACTTTTCGTAGAATCTTGGCACAATGTTTGTTGCAACCAATTGCAAAAGATCGCGTTTCTTGCGTTCTGTAATGGCAATTTTTGAAGAATAGGCTGGTTTCTTGGCAATGTCACCAATCCCTTGAATTCTACCTCTGTTTCCGCGAAAATTCTTTGATCTTGGCTGAATCCCAGTTCTCAGTTTTGTAGGTCGTTCGGTATTGGTAATTCTCGCAGTTTTTTGTAAACTTGATGTTTTTGATTTCACTTATTTTGATCGTACTTCCATCGATATTTTTTGTCATGTTAAAGTTCATCTCATCCTCTAGAGCCTTCAGATCAATGAAATCGTTGTAGTTCATTTCTTTAACAACGAATGATTTTCCAGTCTTCTTTGCTCCGCGAATCAGGGATACGTACTGTTCAGGCACATATATAGGACCTGATCTTTTAGCTTTAGTTATAGCTTTTTCTATAACAGAATGGGCTACATCCCCCTCATTCTGAGTATGACCTCAAATCAAAAAATTATGTTGGAGGGAATTTATGTTCAGCGTTGTGACTGCGTAGTGGTACATCGCAAATACGAACCTGTTTTTTTGCTGGCCGTAGCAATTGTCTGAGTAGATAATTATATCGCAGCCTGGATGTTTGAGAGCAAGTTCCTCCAAGTACGCATACACGCATGATCCTATTTCTATCGCTCCTCGGTTGGAGGAACTTCGTACGTTGTGTCGTTGTTGTTACAAATAATACATCGAAATCAATTCAATTCTAGAGAAATAATGTCACTACTGCACTTGAGTCATTGTTGCACCAAGATTAACAAATATAAATGTCACAATTACCTTAGTGCCGATGTAGCTCCCAGTCACATCCACTCGTGCGGGGGGCCCGCGCGCAACTACCAATGAGACGTTGTTTCTCCTGGAGGCCTCTCGATTCGCGCCTAAACCATAACGACACATCTGCCATCTAGCGAAAACAATACGAACTAGACAAGTGACATTAACGCACCATGTAAAGGGGTACCTAAGGAGATTTTTTTCATACTCAGCTCAATTTCGGAAAAATTTGCATAAGTGACGTTATTGCACCGGAGGTGCGATATGTATTTACATTTTTATTAAATTTTATTGTGAATATCCTTTAATATGCGTTTCTATTAAAAAATTATCTTACTAATTTAATCCTGACTTGCATTCTTAACCCAAACTTGCCAATACCTTAGATAAAAGTACCTAAGAAGTTTATTATCACCATCAGTTCCCTTTTATTGCAGGCACTATATTGTTGAACACACTTTAATTGTTATGTTTTCAAGCACCATTGGTGTCTTATTTTATTCAAGCAGCAATTTCTTTGTCTATTTCATCTAATCAATTTTTAGATCACGTTCTTGGAGCTAAAAAAAATGGTTTATTATTATTATTATTATCAATATAATATTATTTCCTGCAAATCGGCGTTTATAGGATTACTACGAAACGAAGACAGATTTGTTAGGGTACAATCACTAAAAGTTGTCATATTTCGTGTAAGCAAGACAGTCGTAAAGTGGTTTTTGATCTGAGGCAATGAAAATAACAATAAAACTTTTATTATCAACTGTTAATACTAAACCAAAGCCAGAAAAAAATCAATGTTAGTTCAATTCGACGTGTTTACTGCGGACGACAAACAGTGTCGTTTCACGAGGATATTATGGAAAAAAAGGTCAATCAAAGAGTCCTTAAACTGTCCCACATCACTGGTTGATAGTCTTTTGGGTTTTTATTTCTCTAATAACATATATTCTTATAAAAAATATAGGTAGGTACGCCTCTGAATAGAGTTATACAGGGTGTTTCTTAAGTAATCTAAAATATTATATGGGGCGCTTCGTTACTCAATTTTAAGACGAAAAGTTCATATAAACATGTGTGATAGGTGTTGTCGTTTATGAGATACAGGGTGTTGAATTTATTGTAATAAGTCAGTTCTGATTGTACGTGAAATTCATTTTTCCCGGTGACGCTACTGGTTTTTAGAAGTAATACGCAAAAACATGCTTATTCTAAGTGGCCTTTGAAATAATGTTGACAAGTGACAAGTGACAAGTGGTGACAAGTGCAAAAATCGTACATTTTTATTTGATTGACTCTGTGTTTAGTTAATAACTATGCCAGTGTTTACTAATGTTGAAATGGCTAATATGCATTTTTTGTACGGATTAGCGAATGGTAATGCCTTAGAAGCTAGACGCACGTATGCCCAGCGTTATCCAAATAATCGTTTACCATGTTCAGATACGTTTACTAAGTTACATATTCGTTTACAAGAAACTGGAACTTTTGCTAAATCGAAGAATATTATTGGACGACCCAGAACTGTCAGAAATCCCCAATTGGAAAACCAGATTCTTCAAATTATTGACCAACATCCAGAAACGAGTACAAGAAAAGTTGCAGATGAAGTAAATGTTAGTAACAAAACTGTTTGGAATATTCTAAAAGATAATTTATTGTATCCATATCACGTTCAACGTGTTCAACATTTGTTACCTACTGACTATCCATTACGCATACAATATTGTCAATGGATTTTACGTGAAATCGCGAACAATCCGAATTTTTTGGCCAATATTCTATTTACGGATGAAGCCAACTTTTCTAGACATGGGATTATGAATTTTCATAATGACCACATATGGGCAGATGTAAATCCACATACCATAAGTGTAAAACGATTTCAACAAACATTTTCAGTCAATGTTTGGCTTGGCATCATCGATGATTATTTAATTGGACCATTTTTCCTTCCTGTACGGTTAACCGGTGAGACATACCAACATTTTCTAGAAAATGAACTTCCACTTCTTTTGGAAGATGTACCTATTATTATTAGAAGGCGCATGTGGTTCATGCATGACGGAGCTCCTCCACATTTTTCAGTGATTGTACGCGAGTTTTTAAATAATGTTTTTCCAGGCCATTGGATCGGACGAGGATCTCCACACCCATGGCCCCCTAGATCACCTGGACACAATCTTCTGGATTTTTGTGTGTGCGGATATTTGAAATCGCTTGTTTACACAACACTGATATTAAACGTACAAGATCTTCAAAATCGTATCATAGACGGCTGTAATGTTATTCGTAACAATCCTGGTATCTTCGAACGTATTCGACAATCCATTAGACATCGAGCGGATTCTTGCATTTTAGCTGGAGGTGGACATTTTGAACATTTGCTCTGAAATGTATTATTTTTTCTTTATGTTTAACACAACATGTTGCTTGTAATAAAATAATAAAAAAATATAAATCAGTAGCGTCACCAAAAAAAATTAATTTCACGTACAACACCCTGTATCTCATAAACGACAACACCTATCACACATGTTTATATGAACTTTTCGTCTTAAAATTGAGTAACGAAGCGCCCCATATAATATTTTAGATTACTTAAGAAACACCCTGTATAATTTAATACGTTTTTGGTCTTTTATTACCTATAATCAATAAAATTACCAAGTGAATCGTAGAAGGGGGGAGACACGCGAAAACCATTAAGTCGCATTATAGCAAGCAGACGGTCAGGAAGGAAGTCTCAATATGCCGATCGTCCTGGACCGGACGTCACCGCAGATTTTCGGTCGCTATCACATCAATCAGGATCTATCGCTTGTCTCGATTCTTCTCTTATTTTCCAACGTAATCAATTGTCCCACCAGGCAACGGACACTAAAAAATCCATCTATTATAAGAAACATTAAATAAATAAAAGTTACTCTCCAACGTCGAATTCAATCGTGCTCACCCGCAGACGATATCATATCAATTAAACCACGTCGGTTAACCTGACCTATTCAGAAATACAATGTTATATATCTCAGTAATCGGCCGAATGCACAAAAGGACCTCCCGAACCTCTTTGTGGCTCCCGTGTCATAATAATACAATCCAAAGGTACAAAAAGAATGAATTGACCCGTATATATTGCGCGTCTCCTGTTTAATTGAAGGGTGATCTAAAATGATCTTTGTAGGTAGAGGAAACAATGGAACACGAGAGTCGGACAGCTGCAGGTATGTGGACTAATCAAGAACAATTTAAGAACTATTAGTTCATATACCCGTATGGAATCGACATAGGGGCGCCTCGATGCTGTTTCGGAAGAAAAAAATACGGGGTATGTGCGATATGAAATTTTTTAATCTACGTAAGCAAATTAAAGCCAATAAATTGTATTTAGAAACATTGTGGTCCAAACATAACTACTAATGGGTTCTTAAGTAACAAAATTTGGTTACCACTGCCACTTTTTGACTTCTCTAACAAAGAACAAAAAGGTAATTTTGCAGTACGAGGTCTGGCTATTAAATAACGAGACTGTGCTAGCAGAAGGCGTTCTAGGAGGTAGGGTGGGATACGAATGCAGCGTTAGATAGCTGGAAGTGTCTACTATTGCTGTGCGAAAACACGTTTTTGTCGCTGTAGTAGTATTTTTTCTGTAGAGGTTAGAAAAGAACTTGTTTTTTTCTCGTGCCGATTACAATGTGTGACGAAAGTGCTATAAGTTGTTGAAAGAGGCCTATGGTGAGAATTCTCTATCTCGTGCGCGTGTTTTCAAATGGTATAAAAGGTTTTCTAAAGGTCGAGAGAGCACCGAAGATGACCAACGTCCAGGTCGACCTGCCTCTGTTTCAACTCTGCAAATAGTTACCAAAATAAATGAAATTGTGCGCGGAGATCGTCGTATGAGCATTCGGATGACTGCTGAGACTGTAAACGCCCGTAAAGAAACTACCAGACAAATTTTACATGACGAATTGAACATGAAGGTTCCAAAACATTTGACCCCTGACCAAAAGCTTGTCCGTCAATAGATCTGCTCAGATTTTCTTCAGAGGTTAGATGAAGAACCTGAATTGATGGAAAACATCATCACCTGCGATGAAACCAGGATATTCCAATACGCTGTTGAAATTAAGCGGCAATCCATGCAGTGGAAAACTCCTGCATCGCCGAGAATGAAAGTCTCGTTATTTAATAGCCAGATCTCGTAAACTAAATTTTATCTTTTTCTATTGCAACATTCAAATTATGAAACGAGACTGGCTCTTAAACATATTGTCTAAGGACTTATTGTGCCCCTCATCACAGCTCGAGTCCTAATTCTTCTACAAACTCTAAAACTTGCTTAACAATATTTTGCTGTGCGTGTTCCCTATTATTAAATTGTACCTAGAGTGATTACCCTGCAGGATATTAAAAATTGTTCCACTCTTTCTTCAGTTTCACCTTCCCCAGATTCCCTACACTGTTTTTGTACTGTAATTTTATCTGCGTAGATATATACGAATCAACCAGTTACCTATTAGGAATCCTGTCACCTATCAAAGGTTTTTCCTGCATAGTCTGTAGAGCATCTGTTGCAATGGAGGTTAGGTTAGGTTCTATGTGAGTGGTCGCTCAACGTCCCTTCCACTGCGACCTGAAAGATCTATTGTTTGCTGTAATGGATCTAGATAAACCGTGGATAAATCTATTATCCTGTCTGCAGCTTTTTGCCAACTTTCACTGATCTTGGTAAATTTCTGCCACTCTCAGTAGTCAGAGTATCGTGCCGAACTAAGTATTATTGGTTCCTATCTGATAAGAGACTCATTTGCACTATGTTTTTGTCATTTTGTCTTAGAATATTTGGTTCATTAGATTAGATTCTCTTATTTAAGTCAGTTAAACTTTTGGACAGTTCGACTTAAGATCTTAAATGCCTACCTTAATCTAACTAAACTCTAAAACACCAATATTTCTAGCAAAGTTAAGCAACTTTGAACTACAACTACAACTTTCATCTATATTGGAGCCATCTGTGTACCATACCAGTGAGACCTCTTCCAGCTCTAGTTCGACTTCTTCAACCATATGACTGTTTCCTACAACCACTTCAAACGGCGTCTCAAAGTCAAAACTAACTGGCATGGTATCTAATGGTTAATTTAAGGATGCTAGTGGATTTTTTTCCAGGATCAACCAACCAAATCATCAGGTTTAAGGTTTTGTTTTTGGTTCAGTCCTAGGAACACGAATTTCGGGCCATGCTTAAAAATAGCACAAAGAGGTTATAATTCAAAAAATGGTCTATTTTTCTTAGATTTCCTTAGCCACTATGGACTGTCAAACAGTATAGACTCTGTCAAACTGAAAACGATAGACAGTAAATTTGGTCTGCACCATCTGGAATCCACGACCGTAACCTAGGAGTGGACCACAATCTTTTGAACTATGAAGA